>RJWM01011762.1:0-58942 GCA_004363535.1 Dasyprocta punctata | reverse complement strand
CCAGGCGGCAGCCGCTCTGAGATGCCAGCACTCACTCCGGCGGAGCCCACGGCTGGACCCCAAGCCAGCTTCGACCTGCAGCGAGTGCTGCCTGAATTACTTTGCCACTACTTTCTTGGTACTGGAAATGTGAACAAAAGAAATTATTGCATGAGGCTCTGAAAAAGTTTGCATAGGTTTTTAATGAAAAATTCTCAATGTATTATGAAAGAAAAGATAATCTCCTCAAGAATTCCACAAAAGAACACTCTATTTAACCAAAGCAAGCCACAACCCTGACACAAATCTGACCAACTGGCTGCAGATAACAGCGCTTCTGGTGTCATTCCAGGAAGCTATCCAAATTCAAAATTAACGAGACTGATAAATATGCATTTGATGTGAGTGTTTCACTCCCACCTAAGCAGCACGACACCAACATCACAATCACTGCCCAACAATGGCAGCCCAAGCGCGCCACCTCCTGACCAGCTTCGAGCCAAGCTGAGAGAGGCACAGGTCAGTACTAAGCCTCCAGCACCCTTTATGCAGGGCCGGGGCATCTCTGGGACCCCCTTCCTATTCGGGGACTCTCCAGAGACACGTACCTGCTCCTCAGGGCAGAAATGAGAATTCCAGCTCACTCTCACACTGCCAGGCCCTGTGCCAAGCCTGCGCTGGTGGAATCCACTCCTGAAAAGGGAAGGCGCTCAGGCAAAAGGCCCCAGGGGCTCCCCAGTGGCACCTGGCTGGGGCTCAGGGCCCCCAGACATCCTCAGCCAAGCCCTCTTCTCAAGGTAACTGGCTTGCCCTGAGCAGGCAGGCAGCCCCGGTGACCACACTGAGCTGAGCTCTCGAGTGCCATAACAGCCTCTGCTTCTGACTTTGAGATGTTACACCAGGAGCCTCAACCCATCATCTTTAGTTACAATCAACTCCAGGCCTGCAGGCCCAGTCAAGCCAGACAGCAGGCCCAGGGGCCAGTCCCCGGGCACTGCCAAGCACAGAAAGGGGCAACCCTACCCAGGCTCCACATTTCCTTGAGCATCAGAATCCCTAACTCCACCTCCTTAGAGACGCCCCAACTCTACGTGACTCCTCAGACCCCTTCCTCCTCCACGTCTCTCAGCAGAGCCACAGAGCTGGGGCAGGCGAGGGACAGGACCTGGGGACAGGACGGTGAGGCTGCCGCCGCACCCAGAACCACCCTCGCCAACGCGCGCTGCACCCTGGTGCCCAGTCCGGCACCTCCAGAGCGAACCATCGCACTCCTCTCGGGGAGACCTCGCCCTCCATCCCTCCAGCGCAGCAGCCCCAGCCCCGGCTCCGACTTCGGGGCCCACTCCTATCTGCTCCTCCCCCAAACAGCTGGCAAGTGTGCTGCCTCCGAGTCTAATTCCTTGAAGCCTGCACAGTTGAGTCAAGTGTCTTTTTCACTTTGTTTGGCTGCTTTTTACTGAAACCTCCCAAAATTATTCAAAGAGCCCTCATGTTTGTCAGCACACGCACAGTCCGCAGTGTAACCCTAGCCTCCCGGTCACTCCTGTCACCAAGGGGAACCCTGTCACCCGAGCCCCGCCCCACAGGGGCAGAATGCTGGGAGCACAGGGTGACTTTTTGCAGGATGGGAACTTCCTGTTTTAACAGATTAATTTACTATATTGCACTTCATGGTTTTATAACAATTTTAAATGTTTTGTAAATGTTTCTGTTCTACAAAGAAAAGCAAGGAAGTCTGGAGATAACACAGACATATGGGGCATAAATATACGACTGATTCACCAGGCACGGTGGGAAGCAGGGGCAGCGTGGCAAGGAGAAAGCACACGTGCGTCTGCAGAGGCAGTGAACGTGCTCCATGCACACAGGTCCCATGCTTGCCACCCACAGAAGTGAGATGAGCCCACCACTCAGCACGTGTCCACAGGCGCCCGCCCGCCCCAGGCTCTCGGAGCCGCTGCCTGGATCCCGGGTAACCCTGCCCACAGAGGCTCTCGCTCCCGCTGGGCAGAGGGCAGGGAAGTAGGGCGTGGGGCACAGAGATCACCCACCTGGTGCCAGGCAGCAAGGAGAGGACGGGGAAACCTGAGACTGACCGGCGGGCCCACAGGACAGTGAGGCGACAGCACATTCAAGGCAGGGCTGAGCGGACTGTGGGACCCCGCATGGAACGAAGACGCAGCTGCAAGAGGGGCTTCCCGTCAGGGACAGGACCATGGCAGGGGCCACAGAGCAGTGGCCTCCTAAGACTGTCACATGCGTCAAACAAGATTAAACCCACTTAACCGTGCCTGGCCCGCAGCAGCACCTGGCAACTGTGAGCTAAATATCACCCAGTCTTCCTGGGAATCACTGAGCCTCTGGCAACAGCTTCCTGTCCCGTGAGGGGCCTGCGAGACCGCCCACCAGACTGCATTAGAACTGCGCCAGGAGGACCCGGAGAAGTGCCCTGCCACACGTGGACTGCTGTGTCACGGACTGTCACAGACTGGAGTGAACACAGTCATCCTGCAGGGCACGCCCAGTGCATGACCAGCACCAGTGGTGCCCAGGTCGAAGACTCCGCCCAGACCCCAGTCCTCCACGTCAGCCATCAGCATGCAGGGGTCCGCACACGGCCCTGCTGCCCCTGCAACAGGGCGACTCGGATCACCTGCACACGTGCGGGTTTCTGTCCACTTTCTGGTTGTCGTCAGTTGTCCCTAAAGCGGGAAGTAGCCACAGGAAGTAGCTTCTCCTGCTCAAGGCAGTGGTGGCGTCTCCCATCTTCCACCTGGCTCTGCCCTTGTGTCTGAGAGCAGGTGAGGCCCCATTTCGGCCGGGAGAGGTGCCGCCTGCAGCAGCCACGAGTCTGAAAGGAAGGCCCCGCAGGGTCCCCCTGGACTGTGAGAGACTGTGCCAGCAACAAAGTCTCTCTCCCTAGGGCCCTGGGACAGGGCTGGGGCTGGGGCACAAGCAGCAAGGAGAGTGCACACCTGGGCCGGGGGAGCACACAGCGCCCGCCAGGCGGGACCCGGGACTGGCCCTCCACACTGCACCACGCACAGCTTCCAACCGGGCTCTTAGGAGCATTTTTCCATATCCTCCGCTGGAAGTCACAAACACAGTAAGGGTCTCCTTGGATTCTGGGGGCCCAAGCAGGGGCTGTGGGAACCCCAAATCTGCAACTGGGTCTGAAGTGGGGCTGTCTCGGGGACAGAGCCACAGCCTGTGGGGCCTGTGTCCAGAAAGACAATGACAGAATACAGCTGGCTCAGGGACACCAAGGTGGTGGCCACTTTAGAGCTGTCTGTTTGTAGGGACAAACTCCACCACCTCTGGGGCCCCCGAAGTGACTGGACTGAAAGTGGACAGTGGAGAAACCGAGCCGGCGTTTCCTCCGCAGTCCCTCACTTCCCCACATCTCCCTCGGCACCGGAGCCACTCCACAGCTCGCTCCCCATTCTCGCCACCGCAGCCCCTGCAGTCCACGGAGGCCAGCAGGGCCCATCCCACGCCTGCCCTCCCCCACCCCTGTGCAGTGTCTACACCTCGGCACGCGGCCTCTCCGGCCTCCACCAGGGCAGTGCAGCTCCCTGGCATCGCCCTCCTGGAGGGTGCACCGGGCCACGGCCACCACACTTTGTGTGGGGCCACCTTCCGCCTGGTCTCCTCAGCCTCCCTGCAGACAGCGCTTTCCAGGCGCAGGAGCTCCCCCCAGGCAACGCTCACCCTGAGGTGGCCCCTCCTGTCCCCGTCTGTCCCTGGGTTCCCCCAGGACACACACGGGGCAGGCCTGAGGGAGGTCAGCGCCCCAAGCAAGAAGAACTGGGCACCTCGAAACTCCAGATCCAAAACATCCCACAGCCAGAAACTGCCCAGTATGGACTCACTCGAGTAAGAGGTGCCAGCGTCTGAGGGCTGAGGAGCACCCATGGCACGGTCTACAGGCCAAGGCCACCGCACCTGCCTTCCCTGGGCAGAGCTGGCTGGGTAGGCGAGAGTGCCAACCTCTCCCGACGCTCAGGACGCCTTCGGAAAGAGCGTGGTCAGCCGGCGAGATGCTAAGCCTAACTCCCAGGCTGAGCACTGAGCCACATTCGGGTTTCTGTCCTCCTGTAAAGGCCGATGTGTCTTCAAAACACTTCCCAGGGAAGTGAGGGTCTGGGCGTGGGCCGCCCCTGCTGCGCAGCTCCGCTCTGCTCCGGAGCCTCTTTCCCTCCTGCCCTGGGCCTTCCCGACAACCATCCTGGCTGCTCGGAACACGCAGGCACCCGCCTGCCTCCCTCAGGCTGCTCCCCTCCGGCAACATTCCCATGGAGTCATCGCGCTGTCCCCGCTGGCTCTGCCCGAGGCCTGCCTCTCCCCCACCCCGAGGGGAGCACTCCAACCTCCCCAGCCCGGACTCCCGGCCACCAACAGGCCTCCCACTCTCCTCCTCCTCCAGCAGACCCTGTCAACAGCGGACCCTTGCCAAAGTCCCCGTGTGTCCTCACCATCTGTCCTCTGCCCGGCCTGTGGCCTCAGACACCAGCCAGACACAAGACTGCAGATTTACATATCTGGCCCAGTGTCTTCTCGGACCTGACCTTGAATCTCCATGTATATCCAAAAGTCTCCCCGCCGGTGACTAATCATAAAAACACTAAGCACAGCAAACCTCCCTGAATACTGGGAGTCAGGTACTATTTTAGGCGTCCTGTCTTAGCTCGGTTTATCGACTCCACAGTGCTGCGAGACACAACTTGCCATTCCTCAACCCAACGCATGGACGGGAGACACAGGCACGGGACACCACGCAGCACCCCCGGCCACACACCTGGTAAGAGCGGACCTCAGCCTCACACCTACACCCCAGGCAGTGCAGGAGAACCTCTGAGGCCACCCTCCGGCAGTCCTAGGCTCCCCTGACCAAGCCCCAAAGGTGAGTCCCCACCCCGGCACCAGCCCAGCACCGAGCCCAGGCGAAAGCTGACGCGGAAGAATCGGATCCCAGAGGTGAAGGAAGGTTACAGTGACTCCATCTCATTCCAATTTTCCTGTCTTATGAAGACGCAAGAGTGACGTAACCCTGAAAGTCTGTGCTCAAAGTCTAAGCTCCTTCCATGAGGGCAAATGAGAGCTACCGTGTGTGACGCAAAAGCACAGCATTGCCCTCACTGGGCACGGTTTCCTTTTGTTAGGAGACAAAGCACACCTGTGCAGCTTGCGAGCGCCGGTGTCGTGTGCGCACTGGAACACAGGGAGGAGCCTGACCTCACACCACCGCCCAGCGGGGCCCTGTGGGGTCATCTAGCGTGGTCACCTGGTTCTAGGGGCCTCTCGCTGACCTGCCTGGCTTCCTGCCACAGAGTGGAGGTGGGAAGAGCTGGCTGCAGGGAGGAGGGAAGGGCAGCCCACGCCACACCCTTCACTGCGTGACCCTGGACAAGCGGCTCCACCCCATGTGCCAGGTTTCCCTGCCTGTAACTGGGCACTGATGTGCTGTCCGAGAGGGAGATGAATGGATGCCAGGCACCTCACAGGCTCCTGACAACCTACCAGCCAAGCGATGCTTCCCGAAGACACAAACTCTCTACAAGGAAGGGAGGCGAGGGAAAGCTGGCAGGCGGCCTCCTGGGGCCGCCCATCACCCTGGGATTAAGTCTAAATCCCTCGCACAGCCCAAGTGCCGTGAGATGCAGTCCTCCCCACCCTCCAGCCTCCCTGGCTCCAGGGCCTCCACGGAGGACAGCACTGGGCTTGGGTCTCCAGCGCCTCCTCTGCCAAGAAGGCTCCTGCCGTGCCCCACACCACCGCTGGGCTCCTCCACTGCTTTGAGGGCCTCTGGGTCCCAGGGAGTGAACCCCAAGGGCAGGAACTGCCCACCCCCCCAGGCTCAACCCAGGGCTCAGCACTGAAAAAAGCACCCAGCTTCCGGGGAACCAGGGGAGGAGAGAAACCAGACCAGGCCTGGACCCCACCACCCCGGAGCAGGCACCCACGCATCTGAATCTTCACTCCGCAGAACCTGAAGCAGCCACTGGCATCCTCCTGGACAGCTGAGCAGCACAGCGCTGAGGACAAACGGCAGGCGGCACCAACCAGATCGGAAAGAGACAACACAAGGGTTACAACTAGATGCCAGTGGCTCTGGCCCCGCGGTGGTCAGCTAGAGGCTGCGTGGGCACCAGGGCTGGCTCCTCATCCTCCCTGCCCACACCCCTGAGAGGCTGCAGCACCACAATTTAAAGTTCCATAATAATTACACGCAAAATATAACTTACCAAGGTGGAACACTGACTCGGTGAAATATTTCTTACTGAAACAGTGTAAAATAAGTTGTATTTATTCAAGAACACCAATAAATCAGGAAAAAGTTTTAAAATCCCATAACCCAGGACAGACAAGGGAAGACGTCGTCACGACGTCAATGTGCAGCATGAAGGGAAACACAGTGCCTTCCGGCCCCACAGATTTTCTCTAAATAAGGGGTTTGCATACAGCACCGCTCCCAGCCACGGGCCTGACACTGGCCTTCCGAAAGCGGACTCGGAAACCCATCAAGTTCCCCCAAAAAGGGGGCCGCTCTGACTTTCTGGCTTCATAACCAACGCGGTAACTTTCTTTTAGGGTTTTGGTTTTATTTTGCTTTGTTTTCGCAGGCCACTGAATGCGTAGCCTCACTGACTGACTACCAGTGAGTGGGTGTTTCCTAACTGCCTCCTAACTATTTAAATAACGTGCTTCGGTCCTGTGTCCTGACAGCTAATCACAGAGTTCAAGGGAATAAAATCCAGTTCTTAAGTAAGACTTACAGTGAGGGATTTCAATAATAAAAAATTACAAGGCCTCACTTGCACCCATGCACAAGAATACGCTGTGTGCTGCACGAGGCCAGGAGAGCCAAGTCCACGGGCGCTGCAGCTGTGGACACGCGAGGCGTGCGCACCTCGAGGCCTCGGGAGGGGCCGGGCCCTGGGTGCGGTGGGCCAGGCGGGAGTGGGGCTATCCACATCTGCGTCCTTTCTCCCTGTACTATGTGCCTGCTTACCTTTTTAAATCTACAAGCAGACTTTTCATAATTTTATAACTAAACTTGGAATTTCTCATTTAAAAATTAAATGTCGTCACAAAGTGACGAAAAGAACAGTCAGGCTGGGAGTTTGGCTCAGTGACTTAAGCTCCTGTCTGGCAGGTGTGAGGCTGTGAGTTAGATCCCTGGTGCTGCAAGAAAAAGAAAAGAAAAGAAAAGAAAAGAACAAACTGTCAGTGGCATTTTGAGCCCTGCCGACCACATTCGGCAGCGAGCCCCGCAAAGGGCCTGGCACATGACAAGCCGGAGAGCAGTCCTCATCGGATAAACCAAGTCAGCCTCAGCCTACGCACCGGCAAAGGCAAGTTTAATGCAAGTGCTTCGCGCACACATGCAGTGCACACCTAAGGGCATGGGAAGTGAACTGGACTGAGCCAGGGTGTGCTACGTGGACAGTGCTATTGCTTGGCAGCTGACCCGCCTGCCTGGGCCTCCTGAACAGATGGCAGGGGACACTTGTATCACTGATTTCTCAGGGATGCCCTGTTCTCCCCACCACTGCCCCTGCAGAAAAGCGGCCTTTTCCTTCCAGCCAGAGCCCCAAACAGGACAGCCACGTTTGGCTGACTGCACCAGGTCAGGCTGGTCCCCAGGAACCCTGACATCCAACAGACACTGCTCCTGGACAATGCATTCCTTTGAGAGCCTTGCATTCACCCTCACCCTGCCGCGACACAGTGCCCCGCTGGCCAGCATGTCTCATCCAATATTTATCAAGCCCCGCTGTGGGTGTCCATGCATGGATCCTGCCTGCCCTCCGGCAACCCTGCACACAGGGACGGTTCGTTCTCCCGGGCGGGAGGGGCTGTACCAATCGACCTTTCCCTCTGGCAAACCGCAGCAAGCAGGAAGGTTAAAACTAACCCAGCCCCAAGAAAAGCCAGAACAGGAGACAAATGGCTCGGTTCTCCACAGCTTCGAACTGCTCCCGAAATAGCGGGCGTGGGGAGATACAGTTCGGGTCGCACCTTCCACAGGGACACTACCACAGCAAAGCCCAGCGGAATGCGAGAAGGTTACAGGCACATTTCAATATAAAGGTGCCGTTCAGTTCCATCTTCTGGTTAGGGCGCTAAGAGTACAGAAGCAAGTTTGGTAACATGACCACTTTCTCGTGGCACTTCCAGAATAGCACGTAGCAGTGGCCTTCATGGGAAGAGACCACCGAGACCTGCTGGCAAAGACACCGCCGCCAACCAGACGCCAGTGCGGGATCCCACGCCAAACCCTGCGGACGCGCGTCAGGTCGCCCGCCAGGCAAGGGCCCCGCACGGCCGCGTCCCTCGCGCACCACCACCCTGCAGTCGTGGTCCTGCAGCCCGCGCGAGCGCGTCATTGCACCGGTCTACCGCCCGGATGGCACCGCGGGAACCTCCCCGCTGGGGCCGCCGCCGCACGCGTCCAGCGCTGACCCTGCGCCCGGGGGGAACGCGGGCGTGCGGGCGCGCCGGTCCCGGAGGCACCGGTCCCTCCCAGGAGCGCAACGTCCTCTCCCCGGGGCGCAGCCTGTTCTGGGGACACAGTAGCCCATTCCCGGGACGCACCGCCCTCGCCGGGTCGCGGTGTCTCCAACGCGGGCCGCAGCTTCACGCAGGAGCGCGAGCTCTCCTCCCAGGCCCAGGGACCCCTCCGGGGCGCAGCGTCTCCTCCGGGGGGCGCAGCCTCCTCTCCTCGGGGCGCAGCTCCTCTACCCCGGCGCGCTCTCCCCGGCGCTGCGCTGCGCTGCGCTCCCACGCGGATGCGGACGAGCCCGGGCGCAGCCTCCTCCCCGCCGCCGCCGCCGCTCTCGGATCCGGGTCTACGCGGGCAGCCCCGCGGCCCCGCCGCCCTCCTCGCCGCCTCACCTCGGCCCGCCGCGTCCGCTCCCCAGTCCGCCCGCTGCGCGCTGCGGCTCGGCAGCCCCGGCCCGGCCCGCGCCCCCGGCTCGCCCTCAGCCCCGCCGCGACTCCGCCCCTCGCAGTCCCGCCCCGCCCGCCCGCTGCCGCCGCGGGGGCGCGCCCGCTGGAGGCGGGACCAGCGCCTGACGCCGACGTGCGCGTCCTCGCCTACGGCCTGGAGTCGCTGGGGCCGCCTGCGGCGCTGGCCGCTGAGCTTGGGGTGGGGGTTACGGCTGGCGGGGCTGAGGCTTCGTGGGGACCCGCGCATCGCGGAGAGCGTTGGGTGCCGCGCGCCGGTTCCTCCCACCGTGGAGACGCAGGTCCGGCCGCTGCTTTCCGAGCGAGCGGGACTCGGGCGGGTCGCGCCACGGAGCGCGCTCCCACCAACCCTGCCTGGAGGAGGCCCTGCTTTCTGGCCCCCGGCCGCGGAGACCAGAGCCCAGAGGACCGCAGCGGCCGGGACCCGGACCCCTGCAGCCCGCGCTCCGTGGGCCGGGCCAGGCCGAGCTGGGGCCCTGGTCCGGGAAGCGCTGGGCAGCATCTGGTTCTGCTCGCCCCGCTCCTGCGCGTGTCGGGTGCTGCGGGATGGAGGCGAGGCCCAGGGGGGCTGAATCCCGGTCTCAGGTCGCGGGCTGCGGGGCCAGACACTCGAGAGCAGCACCTCCAGGCCGTGGTTAGAATTCTCTTTGAAGTTAGGAGCACGTCCAGCCTACCAGTTCAGGCGGTGGGTGGGCGGTTTGCTTTTCATAAAGGCATCCTAAACCTTTTTTTGAAGTCCATGTGATAAACCTGTGTTGAGCGCCGTTGACAGGCTCGTCTGGTCTGCCAAGACTCGTGTCCACGTCTGAGGATGGCCTCGGCCAGAGCCGCATGTCTCCAAAGCCCTGCACCCAGCGCAGGCTGCTGTGCTCCCAGGGCGAGCTCAGGTCTGCCAGGTGACTACAGACCCGCACCAGGGCTCTGACCTCGTCCCCCCACAGGACAGTGCCCTCGCTCTGCCAGTCGTAGCCCCACTTCACAGACGGGGAGCGAGTGGGAGAGCATAACACCGAAAGCTCCCTGGGCAGCTGCAGAGCTGGACGTGGGCACTGAGCAGCCGCAGTCTGGTGGCAGTGACTCCTGGGGGCCTGAGGGGCAGTGGACAGCTGGGTTCCCAACTTGGGTGGGCCTTGACCCCAGGTCAAGTTCAGGCCCCACCACCTCATGGCCACGGGCCCTAGACCATCCATTTGCCCTCCCTCCGCCTGTGTGCTTGGTTGTAGAACGAGCGATGGAAGTGGAACACAGGGGAAATGCCCATGTAACCCTTGCACCTGGTTGGCACCCCCAGTGCTGGAGACAGCCCTGCTCAGGAGAGCTGCACCAGTCAGTGGCCCTTGGAGCAACTGGGGGCAGCCCCGTGTCTGCATCGGTCACCCGCAGAAGAGACCCTGGGGCAGCCGGCTCCTGAGCATGCTGACCACCAGGGAGTGGCCTGGGGGACACTGGAACCCTGGGGAGCCGCCTTGTGCTTCATCCTCAGTGAGCAGATGTGGGCCCAGCACGGTGTGCCTGTACCTGTAATAAACCACTCGAAGTTAAAGCGCGTCCAGCCGTCCTCACTGGTGAGCCTGTGGGCCAGCAGCCTGTGCGGGCCCGGCTGGTTTGGTTCCTCTCTGCTTTGCAGTGTCAGCTGCCCTCACTCACACAGACCAGGGCCAGCAGTCACCCGCCGTCAGCTGCCCGGCCAGGGATGTGTCTCACGGTGGCTGGGCCTTGCCTGCGGGATCGCGGGTCTCAGAGCGGTCCCTCCAGCCTCTGGCCAAGCGCGAGGTGTGTGACGGAGACAGTGGACAGGAAGTGCTGTCGCCATGGCCGTCTTCCACAGACCCCGTGGCTATCGTCTGCCGCCGGAAGGGGGAATTGCTTCGTATGCGCGTCTCAGCTTCCTGTTCCCTTGGCAGCAGTGCAGGAAGAAGGCAGTGGCCCTGGCGGGGACTCTCGCACTGTTGCTGCCAGGAGCCTGTGCACTTCCCTCCTGTCACACACGTCACACGCCGCCCGCGGAGGTGCCTTTACCCTTCTGACCGGGGGCAGCAGCCCTTCCCCTCTGTGTGCCGAGATGGGGGAGGGCAGTTCCAGTCCCCCGAGTCCACGATGTGGGGAGCTGCCGCTCGTCCACTCAGGTGCCTGCGAGGTCAGGTCTAACGGGGCTCCTCCCACCTTCTGGGGAGCGCCAAGGACTCTGCGGCCATCACTTTCTGTTCACAGTCGAGGTCAAACACCCAGGAGCCTGGAGAGGGCCCTGTCCCCTCTGAGGTGCTGGCCACTGCGGTGGGCATGGCCATCCACCTGCTGGTCTGCAGGGCAAAGCACAGCCGCCAGGCCTGGGTGCCACCTGCAGGTGCCTGTCCCACGTCTCCTACAGACTGTGGGACAAGTGCCACTTTGTGTCCTGGAGAGCACAGGTGGTGCCACATCCTGCTCACGAGAGCCTGGCCATCCTCGCGTGTCCGACGCCGCCTCCGTTGTGAAGAAGGAGACGTGGGAACACACCGGTGAGCAATGTGGCTTTATTGGCGGGACTCAGCCTCTATATGTCCGCACACTGCGGCTCGTACCGTGCTGAGACCCTGGGTTTCCGTACATGCGTGTTTATATAGAGAGCGTTATCCAATCATAGAGCACTACGTAAGCGCATGGGATAGGCTACACAGGGACGCGGGTCAGGTTGCCGCCTTTTGGGGAGCGATACAGCAACCCAGAAGCAGGATGTGGGCGCCATCTTTGGTCGTTCGATGGGCGGGGGACTTAGTGGAGGCCGTTGTGACGTCATACTGTGGCAGACACACAGGCCCAGTCTTCTACAGTGGCTCCCAACACTCGCGGCCCAGGGGCACGGACTGTGCACAGCACCAAGAAAAGTTAGGCCACTTTGCGTTCAGCTGAGGAAGTTGACATAGCCACAAAACTGCACCCGTGAACAGGGTCACACTGACGCTCGGGATCGGCAGTGCGGGGTTCCCACAGAACTGGGGTGCCCTCCTTCTGGCAGACTCGGGTATACCCAGTAGGGTGGGCCCACGCCTCTTGTGAACTGGGGACAGGAAGGCGCAACCTTGTCCACAGACTGGGCTTCCGGTCGAGGAAGTGGCACGGGGCTCACTGGTGCTAGAGCCACTGAGTGTCCACACCCTCTGGTCACAGAGCAGGTGGGGTATGGTGCTGGGGGGAGCCCACCAGGACCTGCTCACCACGGTGGCTGGCTCAGTGTGGCCTGATTCCGCCTCAGCATCTGCTCCCAGCCTGTCACGCCAGTCCTGCCACTCCCAGCTGATGTCAGGCTGACTGACCAGCATGCCTGGGGCAGGGTGTGTGGCTGTCCATCACTGAACACCAAGGACAGCCTTGCTCTTGTTCTTTTGAGCCCCACTTCACTATCGGCCCCGTATGCAACCAAATTTGTGTCTGAAAAAAGCTCATTGCATTTTGTTTAATTCTGCTCAATCTATTTGAGAAAAGGCAGTTACCTGTAAATGGTAAGGTAGATGATTGATTTATTTCTTAGGGTTAAAGTCAGAAAGAAGTCAGGCATGGTACACACCTGTGAGCCCAGCACTCTGGGAGGCTGAGGCAAGAGGATCACAAGTCTGAGCCCAACCTGGGCAACTGAATGACTTAGTGAGACCCTGCCTCTAAAGAAAGAAATAAAGCTCTAGGGATGTAGCTTGGTGTGAAGACCTGGTTCAATCCCCAGGACCACAACATGAAAAAGAAAAGTCTGCTATTAAGAAGTAAGCAGGGTGTTATGATATGTTCACTTGAGACATAATATTTTTGTGCTACATTTTTGAACGCGTGGCACTGGAGTGGCAGAACCAGATGGCGCTAACCCACCCAGACAACCGCTCGTCACCTGTGCATCTGCGCTGCTCACGACTTGGCACCCTCTTCCCACAAAGGACAGCCGTGGCCCCGTGCTCTGCACGCACACGCCTTTGCACCCACCTCCATGACTGTGTGGGCACCCCAGTGATCTCTCTTCCCCGCCACACGCCCCTGCCTGCAAACCAGCCCGCAGCGAGGACAGCAAGACAGACGAGCAGAGGCTGGAAGTTGGCCTCAGGGCCTCCAGGCTGTCCTGGACGTGGCAGGCCACGTGACTGATGTGTCCTTCCTCGGGTTGTCCAGTGCGAGGGAACAGTACCAGGGTGCCATGTGGCAGCGTGGCTGGGAAGCGCTGGGGCTGGGCTGGGCTGCACGGTGGCTGTGGAGCCGGCAGGGAGAATTAGTGGGGGCCGGCGGCTGAGGCAGGTGCTGAGGCCGGGTGCGGGGAGCGTGGGTCTGGTGGTAACGGGGAGCGGAGGGCTCGGCCGCCTGTGGACGTGGATCCGGGAGGCGGCCCTGTGCTGTGGCGGGAAGGGCAGCACTCTCGCAGGTCCGCGGGCGCACAGCAGGGGAGGTGAGCTGGGCGGAGCGACTGCACAGAGCGCAGAGCCACAGGCGCCCAGGCGGTGTCACGGGAGCTGCACGCAGAAGCTTGGCTCCAGGGAAGAAAGCCGTGCTGGGGTTGTCCGTGAGACCGTTAGAGTGGAGGAGGACACCGGCCACCTGCAGAGGTGTGACAGAGAACTGAAGAACTGCAGTCTGGGAGCTGAGCGGGAGCCAGGGGCTGGGTCAGGAGCCCGAGCACCCAGCGGCAGAGGAAAACCTCCGAGGGAGAGACGAGCAGAGGCGGGGGGGGGGGGCCACAGAGTCCGCGCCACCTTGGATAATCCGCAAGTGTTGGGGACGTTACTGAGAGGAAGCCCCTCACATCTCATACTAAATTTTGTCTTTTATCTTCAACAGGACCGAGTGGGACCCACGCACGGCCTCATGCATGTGAGACAAACACTATACCACTGAGTCACGCTCCCAATCCCCCACCCCTTTAATCTGGAGGCAGGGCCTCACGGGGCAGCCTGGGTCCGCCTCACGCTGCCCTCCCTCCTCGGCCACCCCGGTAGCTGGGTTATAGGGATGCACCACCACTTCTGGCTTACTTCACTTTATTTTAATTTTGTGGTTCTGGGAATGGAATCTGGGGTCCCATGCATGCTGGGCAAGAGCTGTACCACAGAGCCCTACACCCCCTGCCCAGCGCACACACCTCAGACCCTGAGAAGAATGAGGTGAGGACCACCGTGCCTCCTAAAGAAATTATCACAGAGCCTGCCCAGAGCGCACCAGCAAACCATGATCAACGGGGGTAAAGTGACAGCAAGAACATTATGCCCAAGTTGGGTTTCCCCAAGAATAATGCTTCAAGGTAATGTTTTTACATATATTAATTAAATCACTTCATCAAAGGTGAGCGGACATCTGTACAGTCATCTCAAAAGCTGCAGCAAAGCTTTTGATAAAATCCAGTGTCATTTGTATTTAGAAAAACAATCTTAGAAAACTTAGAAGGGAGCTTTCTAAACCTAACAAAGAACATCTGTGAAGCACCTGAAACAAACACCAAACTCGAAAACTTTCTCTAAGCAAGAACCAAGCAGGAGTGCTTGGTCCCCCTCAGCCATCCAGCCTGGTCCACAGAGCAGGGAACTTGGCGTAAGAGGAAGAAACCCATGTGGCCACGTAGCCAGAAAGCTGAAGGTCTACGGCAGAATTCATAGATGCAATTAAAATCTACCAGATTGCTGAGTGTAACATTGGCACGTGCACATAAACACACCCAAAAATGATTTCTATATGTGAGGAACAAACATATAATTTAGAAAACTGATACTGTTTATAGTAGCAATGAAAGTATGAGTTAAAAAGAAGTAGATGAGCTTTAAGGAGAAAACGTATTTTTAAAATCAATGTAAAAATTAAGTGAAGACATACCATTTACATGGATAAGAACACCTCAGTTTCATAAAGATGCTACTCTCCAAGATTACCTATAGAGTCAATGGAATCCTTAGAAATATCCCAAGAGGGATTTTTTTTGTGCAATTTGGCTGACTCTAAAATGTAACAAGAGACAAAAAACCTAGAATAGCCAAGATACTCCTTAAAAAGAAAAATAAGGTGGTGGATTTGCACTACCAAAGGTAATGTTAAATTAGAGTAAATAAATTCAGTTATTGATGGCCAAGGACAGGGCAAGTTGACAAATGAAAATACACACATAAACTTGGATGGATGAAGCCTGGTGTGGTGGTGCACGCCTGTTATTCCAGCACTTGGGAGGCTGAGGCAGGAGGATTGTTGCAAGTTCAGATCAGCCTGGGTTACAAAGTGAGCTCAAGGCTACCCTGAACTGCATAGCAAGAGCCTGTCTTGAAAAAGATAAAAAACAAAACCAAAACCTGGGTGGATGACAGACGGCGCACTGCAGCCAGGGAGAAAGGGATACCTTCGACATGTGATGCTGGGACATTTGTCCACTGCAGGGGAAATGGAATTAAGTATATTCCTTATATCCTGTGCCCAAATCAGTTCTAGATCAGTAAGGACATTTAAAATTTCAAAATGTAGGTGTACTGTATATCTTCATAATCTTAGACAAAGACAGATTCCTTAGGGCACAAAAGGTGATAACCATGAAAGATAAGATTGGTAAATCTGATCACATTGAAATTGTGAGTATTTATCAAAATATGCAATAAAACAAAAAAGCATACAACAAAGAAGAAGATGTTTACAACACAGAATCAGAGGATTTGCATCTAGGACATGTAAAGAACCACAAATTAATAAGAAAAGGCAAACAGCTTAATAAAAAGGGGACAGCTGGGTATGTAGCTCCGTGGCACAGCGCCTGGCTGGCAGGCACGAGGCAGTGAGTTCGACCCCTAGGACTGAAAAAAAAAAAAAAAACAAGTGGCCAACAGATGCAAACAGACATTCCCCAGAAGAGGAAACCTGGCCGCTGAGTACGTGCACTGTGCCGGCCCCGTCGGTAACGGCAGCGCAGAGCCCAATCACACCCGCCAGGCCGATGGAGCTTTTAAAGACTATCAAGAGTTGGAGAGGATGGAGATCTCCAAAATCCTCAAGCATCGCCACAGCGAGTAAAATTGGCAACCATGTTGAAAAATTTTACCAGCTCAGGGAATTGCGTATTCTTATCCCCTGCTGTCCAGGGACATCATGCCTAGGGGTGCACCCAGGGTGACGTGCGCATGAGGTCAGGAGGTGCACGGTGGCCGTGCCACAGCACCCAGCTACCGTCTCCTGGGGGAGGTGAAATCCTGCATGCACACTGCCAGGAGCAGACGAGCCGGTCAGTGGATCAGCCACAACAACACCCAGCATGGCAGAGCTCAGAAATAAAATGTTGACCGAGAAATGTGACACCTTCCAAAGAAAGCCAAGCATCGAAGGGCTCAAACACATAATCATAATATATATGTGTGTATGTGTGTGTGTCTTATGTAAATACAGTACATATCTCATGTAAATATGTGTATGCAGTGTCAATGTATATCTCATTTGTAAATATGTATCTCATACATAGACACACCTCATATGTAAATGTACAGCATTCACTCGAGAAAGGAGACAGGGCGTTCTCTAGCAAGCCCCAGCAGGCGGCGAGTTGCGGGGGGACTGCCCTCCCCACAGCGAGGCAGCAGCCCCAGCCCCAGGGTGCGGTGAGGATGGGACAGGCCATGTCCCGTGCTTTGTGACTTACATGAACTTCACCCTGAACCTTTGGTTAATCAAGTGGCATACAAAGTGTGCTTTAAATGTAAATTTAAAAAGGAGAATAGGCACCGCGGGAATCAGACGGGATCACTCTGACGGGGTATCCAGGGTGGCAGAGCATGGCCCAGCACGCAGGGGAGAGGACGAGCGTCTAGGGGAACAGTTTGGTGGCGCCTGTGGAGATGGGATGAACCGCCTACAGTCCTCTCCTAACCCGACGCCCTGCCTCGGCCCCTCTCGTGTTGCTGTAACACAGTGGTACAGACGGGGTCATTATAACTAGCTGTTATTATCCTGGGGTCCCAGCCCAAAGTCACCAGAAGGCTTGGTGTCTGGGAAGTGCTCGTTCCTCTTGGACCGGACCTTCCCGCCATGTCCTCACGAGGTGGAAGGCAACAGTGGGCAGTGGGTTACGACAGCCACCACCCCATCCCCTGGAGCCCCCAAGGGTAACCTGCCCTCGCTTCCGCCTGCACAGATGAGCTGCGCCTGTGCTAACCTTGTCCTTAGTAAAATCGCAGAGCGTGTACTGTGTCTTGCTTCTCCCTCCGAACGCTGTGTTTGTGAGATCTGCCACCCCGTGTGTGGGCCGCAATGATTAACACGTCTGTGGCCGTCTAGCATTACAGATCACTGAGGTTCCATGGTACATTCGTTCATTCTGCTGTGACGGAGAGTTCAGTTGCTTCCTGTGTTTTGCTTCTGTGAATAAGGATTCCATGCCTACGCCCATGCGTGCCTCCCAGTACACAGGTGTGCGTGCTCCTGTTGGGGGTTCACCAAGTCACAGGAGACGCACGCACCCCACTTCCCTAGGCTACGCCAGTTTTCTGGAGTGCGGAACCACTTGAGCCCCCTCTAGAGTGAAGGAGAGTCCCCGTTGCTTCCCACCCCCAACAACAGCTGGAGCCGACAGAGTTTTCATTTTGGGCACCCCGGAGGGTATGTGGTGCCTCTTGGTGGCTTCGACCCACTGTGTGACAACTCGGGGGGCTGAGCACATCGATATGTGCTTATTCTCTACCGCACGCTCTTCGTGATGAGGGAATGAAAGCGTTTCTCCTCCTCTCCCACTCCCCTTCCTCCTTTTCCTCCTCCTCCTCCTCCTATTCTCCATATGTCCAGGTACGCAAACCCTTGTCAGGGACGTGTGTTGTAAACACCCCCTGCTCCGTGTCTTGCCTTTCCATAATCCTAATGGTCTTTTGATAAACTGGAATTCTTAGTTCCAAAGCAATCCAAGTTATCACTTTTGCCTCATGGTTAATGTTTTTTGTGCCCTGTCTGGAAAATCTTGGTCATAAAGATGTGCTCCTGTTGTTTTCTAGAAGGTTTGTTGTTTCTGTTATCAAAATTAGAGGAATTGTTTTCTCTGTGTGGTGTGAAGTAGGGGTTCCAATTCCATTTGCTGTTTGTATTCGGTAAACACTTGGCCTGGGACCCCTTTCTCAAATGACCCCATCCCCTGCTGCGTGGCCGGGGTGCCTTTGTCACCCCTCGCCATCCATGTGTGCACGGCAGCCGTGTTCCCTGTAGACTTCTGAGAAGCGTCTTGCACTGGCTCCTACCGTCTTAACCACTGAAGCTGTATAGCATCTCATGTTTTGACTCTATAGAGCCATCTTCCGGTTTCATTCTTCAAATTCTTCTTGGCTGTGATGGTATTTTGCATTTCCATAGAACTCTGAATTTCCCCCAAAACCCTGCTAGAAGGATGATTAGAATTACACTGATGCTACATATTAATTAGATGAGAATGAATATGCTCACAACATTGAGTACTCCAATTCATACTCATCCCGACATGTATCCAAATGTTCTTCAGTAGCTCTCATCGCATAGTCTTCTGTATAGCGAATGCACACATACTTAATTAGCTATATCCCTAGTTATTTGGTGTCTTGGTTGATCATTTAAAATATTCTGTATTTTCCAGTACTCAGGAGGCTGAAGCAGGGGATTGCTTCAAGTTCAAGGCCAGCTTGGGCTATACAGCAGGACTGTGTCTCAAAACAAAGTAAAACCAAACATGTTCTACATTTTTATTTTGTAACCACTGGCTTCTGGTTTGTATAGAATAGGATTGATTTTTGTACACTGATCTATTCTTCTATTCAGCAACCTTCCTGGGCCCACTTAATAACTTCTAAGAGCCATCTGTAGACTCTCTTGGATTCTGTTTGTGAATAATGACTCTCGTTTCTTCTTTTCCAGTCACTTGTTGTTTTTTCTTGGCCTGCTTTGCTGGCAGCAGTGTTAATAATGGACATCCTCGGCCTCTTCCTGGTCTCAGGGAAAGCTGGTGCTGGTCCACGGCTAGTAATACCCCTGAGAGATGGAGGAAGTTCCTCTCTCCTCCCGCTTTGCTAAGAGTTTCTTTCTATGAATGTGGGTTGGGTTTTATAATGTTTTTCTTCTCCCCTGTTGAGGTGATAGTGTGATTTTCTGCTTTGGTACATTAATATGGCAAGTCAAGTTGATCGAAGCTCAAATGTTAAACAACCGTGCTTGTCAGCAACGAGCCCAGCTGGGAACAAGCCCCAGGGATACCCGGGGCTGTTCCAGTGACCTCACCGCACTGTGCAGAGCCGGCTTCCCCGAGGGTGGAGAAGGCGAGGAGGCCGGGGCCCTCCGCCCAGACGTGGAGGGTGAGAAGACGGCTCTGGGTGATGCGAGGAAGGTCACGCAGCGGACACGGCTGCTTCCCAGGGCCCGCTTCCTCACCGGAGAGGGCGTCTATGAAACCACGCCCCAGCGAAGAACCTAAGACGTGCTTTAAGTGAAGCATATAATAGAAGCTACACGTAACAAATGCGGCGAACCACACCTCCAAATGTCCATCACTGTTCGTGGCTGAACTGGAGCCTGGGGCCCCTGCCCTGCCCGGTCCCTGGTCCCGTGGGCGCCTTGACGGAGAAACTACTAGAAGGCCAGGGCCAAGGGCTCGTGCCAGTGCCCCGGTCGTGGTGAGGGAGGGGACAGCAGTGACCCGGCCAGGGGGTTGGCGTGGCCGCAGCGGCAGGCCCAGGAGCAGGGCCAGGCCGGTTCCAGCTCGCGCTCAGCAGCGCATTCCAGAGAGATGAGAGCATGGATCGTCTGTCGATTCCTTTGAATTGCATACATACATAAGCCCACCTATTTTTGCTTTCGAGCATTCCACTTCTATTTTTGGTGGAATACGGAAGCTTTGACTATTTCCCGAAATGGAAAGGCGCATTTTCCCCCGGCTGTCTGGGAAGTCTCTGCCGCACTCGGCCTGTGCGCTAGGCGCTCCCGAGCCCCTTCCCTGCTTGACGGGCAGCTGGCTGTGCGCGCCCCAGCTGGCTCTCCCAGCCCGCCGCCTCACTCCAGCATCCGCCCCAGGGCCCAGGGCCGTAAGCACGGGCTGCAGGGAAGGCCCTGTGTGCCGGGAGAGGTGAGGGGAAGGGGCGGGGGATCCTGCAGGTACGCAGCCCTGGTAGGAAGGAGATGGGCCTGAGCGCGACCAGCCCCGCTCGGCCTCTCTGCACGGCTCCCGGCCTCCACGTGGCCTGTGCTCACACGAAGGAGGACACGGGCTTATCGAAGAGAATCGTCCTGAAAGTCACGGAGGCGCGCTGAAGCGCAGGCGGGGGCTCCGTTCCCGCAGCAGGTGGACCTGCAGAGCCAGCCCCTCTGCCCGTGTCCCCCGACCCTCCTCTTA
The DNA here is from genome assembly GCA_004363535.1 of Dasyprocta punctata. Taxonomy (NCBI): domain Eukaryota; kingdom Metazoa; phylum Chordata; class Mammalia; order Rodentia; family Dasyproctidae; genus Dasyprocta; species Dasyprocta punctata. The sequence goes on along the minus strand of RJWM01011762.1, from coordinate 38,685 downwards.
TCCAGTCTGTGCCTTGGTCCTGTGGACCAACGGTCAGCGCAGGACCTCGGTGTGCCCGGCCCGGGCTGCTTCCTGACGGATACAGCCTCTCCCTGCAGCCTCAGCAGGCAGCCAGAGCAGCTGCTGCCCCAGGAGGCGCCTGTCAAGTCCAGCAAGGGGGACGCCCCTCCGGCCCTCTGTGGTGAGGCCCCCGATCTGTGTCTACACTGCCTGAGTCCTGTACCCCACGCAGCAGGAGCTGGCGTGACCCCTACAGGCCGAGTCAGGGCAGTTCCAGGTCCTTCCCATTTTCACAAAGCTTTTGCAGCCGGTGCGGCCATTTCTTCAGAGTCCTGCGGGAGTTAATTAGGATGATGTTGACTGGTGGTTGGTTCAGGAAGAAATCAGCTCCCCTAAGCTCCACACCATTGCCCTGGGCACTGCAATTTCAGCACTGGGGTGCAGGGGTGGGACGGGAATGAAAATGCATACATCACACTCCACTTCCTCCTGCTTGCTTGCTTTCTTCCTTTCTTCCTTTTTAGATAGGGTCTCACTATATAGTTCAACCTGGCCTTGAACTCACTATATACTCTAGGTTGGCCTCAAATTTGAGTGGTCCTCCTGCCTCAGCCTCCCGAGTGCTGAGATTACAGGTTTGCACCACCACACCCAGCAACACACGCTCCGTTTCTGTAGGTTGGCTTTTTTTCCTGGGCTGTGTTGTATAATTTCAAGTTCAGAAATCTTGCATGTGTTTTTTGTTAAGTGGATTAAGTACCGTAAGTACCTTGTGTTTTCAGTTGCTCCTGGAATTCGTATGGTTTGGGTGAGTCCTCCAGGGTCGCTAGCATGTAGAAAAACACTTGATTTTGTGTGTTGCTTTTGTACCCTTTGGCCTGGACACATTCCCTTACCAGAAGCAGCGCGTTCTTGTGGATCATGTAGGATTTTCCACAGTCTCATCTACGATCATACTGCCGAGGGAGACAAGCAGACCCGTTCTTCTTTCCTGTACTTTCTTTTTCTTGCCTTATCGCCCCGGCTATGCCCACAGGCGAGGCAGTGGGCTCAGGGGGTCTGGGAAACCACAGGAGCAAGTGCGGGCATGACCCTGGCCCCCAGAGGCAGGAGGAGCCTGCGCCCACAGCCCGCCCAGCGCGAGGCCCCCCGGGCTGCTGCCCCGGGCTCTGGCTGTCGGTCCCTGACCGTTTTCCATGGCAAGGGCGCGCTTTAACGTCTCATGTGGCTGTTTCCTCATATCCCTTCCCTGTTTCCTACTGGACTTCTGGCTCCGTCCCATGCCTGTAAGGTTCTCCTTTGTGGGGCGCCCTCCCTCGCGGGCGGCAGAGGTCACCAGTGGCCCCTGCCCTTCGGCCTCGGATTCAGCCCTGCCTGTTTCTCTCAGCAGCGCGGATGCAGACCTCCCATCCTTCCTTTGCTTTGAGTCAGAGTCAGAAGTCCTCTCCCTGAGGCCCGGCCGGGCCCTCCGCCCACCTTCTGGCACTTGAGTGGGTTCGCAGCTCGCGTGAGGCCGTCTCCAGCGCCCAGCTCGCAGAGCGGGGCGACCCTTCCCGAGGCTGCCCGGGTGTGGCCTGCCTGGGGCTGCGTGACGCTGCACAGGCTCCTTGGCTTTCCCCCCGTCCAGGGTCCACTTGTGGGCTCCTGCTCGGGGAGGACGTGGCCATCCCAGGAGGGGCTGTGACGGGCATGGTGCCTGCCGCTCTCTGCCAGGGCCCCTGGCTGTCTTCGAGGCTGGCACAGGGTGTATGGGTCACTCTCGTCTGCACGTGAAGGCTGTCGGTCCGTGGTTTCGCCACACTCCTTTCTCACCTGGCCCCACACCTGTGCCCACCCCTCGTGCTAGCAAGCCGGAGGGCGCGCTAGTCCTAAGAGCGGGAGGGACGGGCACGCCTCACGTGTGACAGGGCCTGCCCTGGACCTGAGCCTGCGTCCCTGCTCCGGGAGGGCACCGGGCCTGTGGCAGGCAGGTTAGTCAGTGCGGCCACGAGGCCGGAGGGGCAGCTGTGGTGTGTGTGTGAGCCACAGCTGGCTGCCCGAGCACATCCCGGGCTCCTCCGCTGTGCGTCCCCGCCTTCGGGGACCGCTGCCCCGCCCTGCTCCACGCACAGAAGCCACCATAGCGGAAGGGGCAGGAAGGGGGCAAACACTGGCCCAGGGAGCCACCTCTACCCTGTGTCGGCCTTTGAGTTTTGTCTTCCTTTTTATAATAAAGAAAGGTTTTCTTCCCTCCAGGCTCATTCGGATTCAGGTTATTTAAGGAGCCCGGCGATGAAGCCAGATGACTCAGGTCCACCCTGGGAGGGATTTCCTTAAAAGACCTCTCAGTTTGTGGGAGCTCAGACCGACACGACTGTTTGCAACGTAGGCGCCTCCTGCCCGGAGCTGCTGCTGGGCTCAGACACCAAGCCACGAGCAGAAACCCAGGCTAAAAATACCCTGCCACCCATCACCCCACTCTGCTCAGCAGGGTCAACCGCAGCCCCGGCTCCGTGGAGACCACTAGGGAGGGCGGGGGTCTCACAGCCACTGGGCCCGGGCGCAGGTGGTGGGGCCCAGCTCAGAGCACAGCCACCTCCTTCCCGTTCTGCCCCTGCAGGGTGTCACTGCGGTCAGAGCCTCCCCCGGCCTCCGCTCGGGACGGTGGTCGAGCACACTGCCACCTCTGGCCCGTGGCCCCTTCTCCGGTCTCCCGGGCCCAGACACCCCCGAGCGATCACCTTCCACAGCTGGCCAGGTGTCCTCACAGGCAGTGCTGAGCGGCAGAGGCCAGGCTGGGGAGGACGCCGTCCTACCTGACCATCACAGCAGCAGGGCTCCCGCTCCTCGCGGCCCTGGCCGGTCAGGTGTGGATGGCGCCTCCCTGTCCTCCCAGGTCTGTCTCAGACCCCGCTGGGCGCGCATCCAGGTCTGCCCTGGGCGCACGGCCTCCCGCCAGCACAGCTTCGCCCCTAGGGAGGAGGGGCAGGCTGCAGTGGGCAGCAGCAGGCAGAACTCAGCACCGCACGCTGGGCAAAGGTGACGTCACCTGAGTCTCTGGGGACCCCCGAGAGCTCTGGAACCCTGGGGCCCAGGCCTAAGCTGCTGTGAAGAGCTCGGCCCGCAGCTCTCAGCAGGCACCCACGCAAACACTCGCCACATGGCTTCCTTTCAGGAACGTCCTGTATTTGATTCACAAAAGGACGCTTAGCTGGGCTCAGCATCGGGCTCTGTGTTCCAGGAGAAACGAGAGCTGGCTGCACCGAGCTGCTCGGTGTCCCCTCCCGGCCCCGAGCTCTGGGCAGTGGGCTGGGGCAGCCCGCGTCTGAGCCCGGCCCCAGGGAAGGCTGCCTCCCCTGCGGACACCGCCGTTTCAGGTGCCGGGCTGCATTCGCCGTTTCCAGCAGAAGGGTGAGCACGGCCCTGCTCCTCCACCATCTGGTGAGAAGTCCTGCTGCTCCCTCCGTCTCTGTCAGGGAGTCTCCCACGGCGTATGCGTGGGGTGCCCTGTGCCGTGTCCGTCTCTCACCTGAACAGGTGCTTGGCCTTGACTCTCGAGTGGGACCCGGCACCTTGGGGATGCAGCAGTAGACAACCTTAGCTCCTGGACGTGGGATTCCAGGCTAGGCGAGTGACCACCACCGGCCGCCCCGCCTCAGCCCTGCCTGGGCCCTGTCCAGCTCACCAGCCTGCTGCCAGCCCAGGGCTGCGCTGACCAAGCCCTGAGTCGGGACCTGGGTCAGCCGTGTTCCTCTGCGACTCCCCGCCTGGCCTGCGTCAGGACGGGGCCACCAGCTGGGACCTCACGGCCTGAGACAGAGGCCACCGAGGGCCACTGTTTCCCTGGCAGCAGCCAGCTGGCCCCTGGGGCATCTGCCCGAGAATCCATCCTTCAGTTAAGCGCCTGGCCCTGCTCTGGTGGGGCAGATCCAGGAGGAGCCTGGAGTCCTGAGCATCCTCTGGCTGGGGGCACCCTGGTCCCCGGGCTTCCCGCCTCCCCCGGCGCCAGCCTGGGCAGGGGCATTTCCGAGGAACATCTGCTTCAGACTCGCACGGCGGGCCCCTCTCTCTCTCTCTGTCTAGGTGATTTTCATTTTGTTTTGTTTTTGCAGCACTGGGGATGGAGCCTGGGTCCATCCCCACACCTGGGAGGCAGGAGCTCCAGTGCCAAGCCACACCCTGGCCCCATCTTCTGTAAAATTAATGACATTTAATTTTTATTCTCTAAGTAGGCTGCTGTTGGTCTGAGCATCAAACAGTGACATGAGTCCCTGCCCTGTGCCCCAGGAGGCTGGACGCCACACCTAGAGGCTGGACGCAGGTCAGGTGCACGTGAACCCCCACGACCCGTGCATCCTCCCACAGACCACAGCAGACTTCACCTGTACCCTTCTTCAGGGACGCCTGGCAGGTGCGAAGTCCAGGGCTGGGGTCTGAAGTGTGTCGCGGGCCACGAGCACCACACGGAAGTGTGACGGGACAGGCAGAGGGGTGCGGTGTCAGGTAGGGAGAAGCGAGCCTGTGGGTTTGTGGAGGGAGAGCGATCTGGGGCCTGCTGCGGCCCAGAAGAGCCGAGGGCTGGGCAGGTGGAACAGCACGGACGTGAGCTGCCCGGGGCCCATCGGAGGGGCGCCCTACCCAAAGTCCTGCAGGGCGCTGGCTGTCCTGGGTTTAGTTTTGTGCATCTCACAGCTGGGCCATGGCGTGTCCAGACAGCTGGCTGACCGTCCAGGAGGAGAGTGGCATGGCCAACTGCATGGAGCACAGGCCCCACAGGTCTGCAGGGTTTGGGGTGCCATCTGGGAAAGAGAAGGGGACCCCCCCAGCTGGGTGCAACTGCTGAGCCCAAGGCTTTGGGGTGACGAGCTGAGCGAATCCCTCAGCCTGACACCCATGAGAAACGCCATGTCCACTGCGCTGGCACTGTGCTGCACCGAGCTTCCCAGGCACAGATGCTGGCCACTACCATCCTGGCTGCGGAGCGAGCTGGCCCCTAGCGGACGGGTCCCCGCCCAGGGCGCAGTCTTGGGAAGGCGCCCTCTCCTGCCAGCCCTCCCAGTTCTCAGACACCAGTCTCACCAGTTGTCCTCCCACCAGGCCCCTCAACGACCTGTGCCTGGTCCTCGGTCGCCCAGCCAGGCGCCCTCACAGAGCCGGGCAGGGCTGGGGTGAGCGGCTGTCTCAAGGATGCTGCGGAGCCACGGGACTCCAGCTGTCTAGCGTGGCCTACTTGGCCCCGTGGCTTGGAGACGCTTGGAGGAGAACTTATGAAATATTAATGGCGACTGTGTAATGAATCGGCCACGGAGCTCCGTCGAGCGAGGCTCCCACTCCATGCCAACAGCGCTTGGGCCCGGCTCCCGGTACCAAAGGCTCGAGCACTTCACCACGGCCGCCGCTTAATTCCCATAGCAACCTGGGGGCGCTGGCGCTGGGGCGGAGTGCTGAGAGGGGAGCAGGTTCCGTTCTAAGAGACCCGCAGCCGGGGAGGCCGAGCCAGCCTCACGGGTGCACCCACAGCCCGCCCAGCTGCAGGCCTCGGCTCTGTCCCAAAGGCGCCTCGCTTGCTGGGTCCCCCGTCACCTCCAGCCCGACCCTGGGGCAGCCCCCACGTGCACTGAGACAGGAACCCACCTCGTGGAAAAGCAGGTGCTCAGGTCACCTGCACCAGGGCAGCCAGTGAGGGCACAGCCATGAGCACAGGGAGAACCCCAAAGCCACACAGCCAGCAAGGGGCCCAGACGAGCGCGGACGTCAGCCAGTGCAGGCTTAGCACCCACCCTTCAAGGACAATCGCCACTCACAGAACCGCAAACGCAGCCGTGCCCCAGCGCTCTGGAGGCTGAGACAGGAGGACTGCAAGTTTGAGGCCAGCTTGGACAACTGAGCAGAGCCCTATCTCAAAAAGACCAAAATAATAATAATAATAAGGAAAACAAAACAAAAACACCTGCAAATTTAAAAAGTAACAATGTATTTTATTTTATTTAGCTGAATGTGAAGAGCAACTACTAAAAGGAACGTGAACAACGCTGAAACTACAATCACTCCAGAAAGAAGGACACTGTCCAGAAACCGAATGACAAATGCTGGCGAGGCTGTGGGGAAACGGAAGCCTTCGCAGCTGCTGGTGGGAATGTAAACCCGTGCAGCCACTCCGGAGGGCAGTATGGCGACTCCTCAGAAAACTACAACTAGAAATTCCATTTGACCCAGTATTTGCCTTCCAGTCGCCTTCCCAAAAGAGTGAAGACATCACATCACGGTGACCCATGCACACCCATGTTTACCACAGCGCAGCTCACAACAGCTCCGTCTCGGAAGCAGCCTGGAAGTCCATCAGCAGGTGAAGGGATGAAGAGGACGTGGTCCACACCGCGGGGTGCTACCCTGCTGTAGAGAAGGGCAAACCTGAGTCCTCTGGGGGACACGGATGGAACTTGAGAGCATAGTGTGAAGGGAACTAACCCAGACCCACAGGCTTAAATATCACACGGTTTCTCCTACATGGTGAACCTTATAAATAAGGAGCAAGTAAAAGATGGATCATAGGAAGAAGAGAGAGTGATCTTTTCCAAAAAGGAAGGGGTTCCAGAGACGGGGGTCAGAGACGGGGATGAGGAAGGAATGGGGATGTGGTGTGTGGGACCCCGTTCCCCACGATGACTGTAAACAATATGGCAGCAGGCACCGACTAACAAATGGAAGTAGGCAAGATATGAATCATAAAAAACAGAAACAAGGGGCATCACTCCTGGGTGGTGAGACCCGGGCGCCTGTCACAGCATTAAGAATGTGCGCAGCAGCTTAGGGGTCGTGCTGAGGGGACCCTGAGCCCTGCGCCCACAGCGCCGCACACGCTCCTGAGGACCCCCATGGCCACTGGGGAACCCTGACCTAAGGACTCGTGTCCCTTCACTGTGGCTTCTACGCGTCACTCAGTGGACCCACCACCCGGACCTCGGGACAGCGGGTGGCAGGGGGTCGCCTGAGGGATCGTCTGTCGCAGGGCTGCACACCTGCGCGGTGTGGCTGCAGGGTGGCGGTGAGCATCCATCCCTCCTCTCATCCGGAGTTTCCTGCTTTTCCAGGGGACAGCGTGGGGCATGCAGCACAGTGGTGAGTAGCGGGGCCCAGCGAGGCGACGCAGGGGCTCTGCCCTCTTTTCTGGCCCCTCCACGGCCGGGCACAGCCACTTGGGGACTGGGATGCTGCTCAGGCCTCACACCGTGGGCCCCAGGGCAAAGGGTGGCCCTGGCACAGCTGCAGGAAAGGCTGCAAGCCGGGCGGACTCCGGGTCCAGAGCCAGGATGCGGGCACCGCAGAGCCGCACTGTGATAACCAAGCAGCTGGGGCCAGGAAGGAAGCCAAGTCCAGGCTCTGCCCAGTGGCCAGGTCAGGGAGACAAGGCGGTGCCTCGGGGTGGCAGGACAAGCGCGTGGGAGTGACCAGGGACATCGCGATGTCACCGTGTAGAGGGACAGGAGACGGGGTGACAGGTGTGCGGGGGGAGGGAAATCCACGGTGATCAGGCGTGAGACGGCGCAGCCCGGCCAGGAGGCTGAGCTTCCGCCTCTGACAGGCTCCTCCTCGAACGACGCTGAGGTCACGGGGCCACCGCCCAGCCCGACCCCTGCGAGGACGGGTGTGGAGCCGGGAGCGCCCATCCCTGCCCCACAAGCGGCCGGCCGGTGCTGGGCACCAATGCCAGCGCTGGGGCGGAGCAGCAGGCAGGTGCCGGCCTTGTGCGCTGGATGCCTCGGCTTCCCACGGGGCCACAGTGCGGCCTGGACGCGGTGGTGACGGCGTAGACCACGCCGTCTATGACACTCTCAGGGGACACAGTGGTCACGGAAACTGTCACCAATCTCAGGAAGTAGGACTGTCTGGGGCCCAGCCCTGGCCTGGCCAACCTCTCCCCCGTCCAGGGGAGCGACGGTGGGCGATGCGGCTATGCTGTGTGCGTGCAGGAACAACGTGGCTGGCAGAGGCTGCTGAGGTGGGTTCGAGGCTGCACAAAGCCACGGGTGCGCGTGCTGGGGATCACACCACGGGGCCCCTGCCACAGCCCAGGAGAAAGGGGGACCTGGTCCTTCCAGCAGACTCTCTCAGCCACTGACCAGGCCAAAGGGGCCTGCAGGGTAGGCTCCCACCCAGCCGAGGAGCTGCCTCCCAGGACAAGCACCGTGGAGATTCCATAGAACTAGAAAGTGGTGGCACACGCCTGTAATCCCATCACTCAGGAGGCTGAGGCAGGAGGATGGCTGTGAGATGGAAGACATCCTGGGCTACATAGTGAGACCCAACTAGGAAATCAATCAATCAGTCAGTCAGTCAGTCAGTGGACAGCAAACAAGAAAACCCCACACTGCACATGCCCACGTGGCAGTTCTGTTTCCCAAATAAAAGCCACTTCTGTGGACCTCCATGTCTCTCGGTTGGTTTTTTTTTTTTCTGTTTTATTTACAAAACATAATGATTTTAGACTCATAAATTACTGACCATATGCTCCAAGTGGCCCTCTCAACCAAAATTAACATAAATACCACACACACTGAATTGGAGAATTACTTTAAATTACTTTGCAAAGAGAATTTCTGTGGAAAGCACTTTATACCTTTTGACGGCTTTTAACTTTTTTAAAAGAATTTTTCCTGTTTTTTTACCAGTGTTTTTCTCATTTTCAAATTTTTTGATCCCTGTACAGCTTCGCTCTGACCACACTGCTGTTCCAAATTCTTTTGTAATCGAATACTGTATTTTCAGTTTGTACCAGAAGGACTGAAAATTACCTCGACCAAGAAGCCCAGAGACGAATGCTCGCAGGCCGGGCTGGTGCTCACGGCGAGCCCTGCCCTGTGGGTCGCCAGGCGTCCTGAGGGGACCCAGGGGTGAGCAGCTGCCTCGGGGCTCACTGGCCGGGAGTGTGGGGACCTTAAAGGGCGCGCAGGATCTGCACCTGCAGCCAGGTGCTTTGGGGCTGGGCCACGGGGCCGGACACGGCTGGGAGCTGCGTTCAGCGGTGAGTGCTCGATCACATCCACCGACTGCTCCCGCTGGGCACCTGAGCTGCGAGGACTCCAGAGACGTTTGAACACCGCGCATGTTAAATGTGGGATTCTCCTCACAAATTCTTTCTCGCCAAATAAATCAACCAGGCCGTGATGGGAATCTGTGTCTGGAGTTCACGCTGTTGAGCTCGTGGGTGCCAGGAGGCTGCAGCGGCTCGGAGGAAGCCACATCCTGGCGGAGGGCAGCCAGTCCCGATGTCGAAATGTATTCTACAGAAACTCCTCCTCCGACAGCCAGCCAGCCAGCCTCTCGCTAGCTGGCCTGAGAAACATAATCTTCAGCAAAGACACAAAAACAACTCTGAAGTTCCCTTTCATTGGCCTCCTCTGAGAATGTAATTATGCAATCACAAAATGGAAGCGGCTTTCTGCTACAGCTGCCGGCTACCCAGCCCCGACCCCTGCGGTGTTGAATATGCAATTTACAAACCCAGCAAGAGAGGGTGCACTGCGTCCTGGCAGTGCACCCCACTCTGCTCACAATGTGCATAAAATAAACATCTATTTTAAGAACAATTCTGGAGGTATTCGTTTTGGTTTTAAATTTTAAATGACTGATTTTTGAATTTTAAAATACTGCATTCTATCTGTGCAACGTATCCTCAGCCCGGGAGTGGCAGGGGTCCGGGTTCTCCGTCCCCACCCTCTCTGGCACAGGCCGTCTGGTTCGTGCCTCTCCCCCATGAGCTTCTCTTTCTTGTGCTGTCAGATTTAAGTGTCTTTCGGCCCCTGGCACAGGGAGGAGGAAATCAGAGTTTGCCGCCTGCATTGACCCCACGCACTGTGGGTACGGTGACGTCTGTGTGCAGTGACGCACTGCGTCGCCATCAGCAGGTCCCAGGCACCTGTTCCTGCCCTGGTACTGCAGTAAAGTAGACCTGCACTTCACACAGGTGCATTCAGTGACGTTACAAACTTCATTTCTTGGCTGGCTGAGGGTAATCCCTCACCTGACTGGGATCGCATCCCCTGGGTTTTTATCTGGCACAGACATTTGTCTGTTGCCTTCTGCTATGCGACAGTTCGGCTGGGTATAAAACTGACACTGCAACTGGGTGCGGTGGCACACGCCTGTAATCCCAGCACTCTGGGAGGCTGAGGCAAGAGGATCCCAAGTTCAACCCCTGGGCTATTTAGCAATTTAGCAAGATCCTGTCTCAAAACAAAATATTTAAAAAGGGGTCTAGGGATATAGTTCAGTGGTAAATAAACAAATACCTGCCTGATGTTCACACCACTTTCACCTAAAGATCTCACAATCCTCTAGTGTCAGTTTTTATACATTTTTTAATTTGTGTGTGTGTGTGTGTGTGTGGCACCAGGGATCAAACTCACAACCTCGCGCCTGCCAGACAGGCCCTTAAGCCACTGAGCCAAACTCCTGGCCCTACTAGTGTCAGTTTCTATGATGGAGAAATGCGATGGCAGACTTGTTCCTCTCTCTGTAACAACTTGATATTCCTGCTAAGCTGCTAAACAGAAAAATGAATATTTTAATTATTTAAAGCCCGGGAGATTTCTCGTGTATCTTCTGCTGACAGTTCCGTGGGGTGTCCGTTTCTGTTGAGAGCCGAGGCTTAGCTCCGTGAACCTGGGCTGGGGATGTGGCCCAGCAGCACTGCATCTGCCTGCAAAGTGGGAGGCCCTGAATTCGACTCCTGGTACCAATAAATAAATGAATGAATAAATCCATCTGTGAGCCTGACTTCCTTCGTGAGAGAGAGCTCGGGAGGGTGCTCCCGTGCTGCTCTGTCCCGCTGGTGAGATTTTCCCCTGGTCCCGGGTATGCAGGTGCTGGACCTCTGCGGCTGCCTTCCAGCTGGGCCAGTCTCTCCGCAAAGGCTTTCGGACAGAAAGTCATCGCGGAAGATGAGGCACGAGGCATCCACGGAAGCGGCAGCGCCCCTCCACACTCCCACCGGGCTGCCACCCGACTCGCGTGCTCTCGTTCTTACGTAGCTGAAGCCCCGCCTTGTCCTTGCCCCTCACCCCACTCTCACCACCCCATCTTCATGTGTATTCATGGATCTTACCTCTAAAAATGTTAAGTAGACTTCTTCTCAGGGCAGGCTCCAGAGTGGACATCTTAGCAACTTAGTAAGTCCCTGTCTCAAAATAAAATATTTTAAAAGGCCAGGACGGAGCTCGGTGTGGAGGCCCTGGTGCCAGTCCCCAACCCTGGAAAAATAAAACCCTTCAGCACGGCTGAGCGGCCCTCGCCTTTCCACCCGGACTCACTGTGCAGCCGGGCGGCGCGGGTGCCGGCGCGGTGAAGGATGCCTGGGCCCTGGAGTCTGCACCGCAGCTGCCCCGGCTCTGCCCATCTCCTCAGCGTGGCCACGGGACGTGGATGGGCCTCTGCTGGTGGCCGCTGCCCAGCACCACAGCCTGTCCAGTTATGGCCCCTCCCTCGAGTGGGCGTGGGGTTCACCAGCCCCAGCCCCAGCCCCAGCCCCTGCACCCTCACTGCCAGCACCTCTGTGCGGTCCCCAGCCCCGGCCGGGGTCAGCATCGCAGGTCCCCGCCTGGCCCGTGTGGCCTCTGCTGTGTCACCACCTCCTTGCTCTGGGCAGCCTGACCCTCGGGAGAGCAGTGGGAAGCACCCCAGGGAGCGACAGTCCCTGCTGCATGAACATCTAGGGGCTCAAGCAAGAGCCCTCACTGCACACAGGCCGGCCCGGGTCGCAGGGAGGGGCCAGGCGGGGTGGGGAAGGCACCTCGGAGACCGGCCCTGAGTGCAGGGCCCCACGTCCGGTGCGCACAGAAGCCGGAGGCCCTGGCCCTGCTGGGCCCACCCCAGCCGGGCCGCTGTTCCCTGGGCAGGGGGCTTTGGCTTAACTGAATTAAAGCCTCAGTTAAAACCACCAACCTGAAGACGGGATTGCTACTTTGCTATTTAAGAACTATTTTCTTATCTTAAAAATCTGTTTATTGTAAAATTAAATGCAGAGAAAAAACAGACAAAAGAAGCATATGGCTGGAGGAATCATAAAGGGGCCACCCATTGCCACCGTGGGAGAAAGGTGGCCCCTGGCCGAGGTGGCTGTGGGGACATTCCCGGCACCTGGTGACCGTCCTGTGTTTGGCTGGCCTGACACCTCCTCCTGTGTCCCCGACTCCACCTTCGGGGACATCTGTGGTCCGCCGGGCAATGGGCCTGCTTTGCCCTCCCCATCAAATGCCACTAGGAACCTCCTGGACCCTGCTCATTCCCACAAAAACAGAATCAGTTTTATCCGAGAGAAATTCAAGTAGGACACAGCCGAGGCTGTTGGCGAGTCTGCAGTATTCCAGTGTTCAATGTCTCGTCCAAGAATGTAAAGACTTCATTTAGTCACACTTTTATATTTTTGGTACCAGGAATCAAACTCATGACCTTGAGCTTGCCAGGCAGGCACTGTGCCACTGAGCCGTATGCCCAGCCCCTATTCATATATTTCTTTAAAAATCCTTTGGGAAAGTTTACATTTTTTTCTTGTAACTGTTGGGTGTTCTCCCTGAGGTCCTGGCACGCAGTCCGAGCTGCACAACCTCGCTGGTCGCCAGCGGAGAGGAGCCTGAGCTCTGGTCTCACGCACACACGCCCGCTCAAGTCCTGACCGATCCCAGCCTCGTGTGCTTATTCCCCACCGTGTGCCCGGCACGGAGGGCGGAGTGCAGGGCCCAGGCCACATGCTTGCCAGCTGCAGGCAACATGGATGCATGCACACACAAACACACACGCATGCATGCTCACACACAGTCTACACACTGAAAAGGCACACAAACGACACAACAAAAACATACACACACTTCCAAACATAATACCACGCGCACCACACAGACACACCACGCCCCTCACACGTAGCAGCCATGCAGAAACACATGACATATATACACCAACACAGAAGCAGACTATACCGACACACGACACCCGTACACACCACCAACACACAGACACACACAAGGGATGTACACACGTACACATACGAATGCACGTACACATATGAATGCAACACACACACGCACCTAAGCATAGGCACATGCCACATCTGTACACAGACACATACCCTGTGCAGTCCACACACAACACACAAGCACACGCACCACACCCAACCCCGCCTGGCCCCTCCGCACCCTCCGCTGGCAGCCGCTCCCGCCCCGTGTGACCAGGAGCGAGGCCCGTCCGGGACGTCACCGCAGAGCCAGGCATTGCTGGGAAGCTGCGCTCACCCGGCCAAGACGCAGAGTTCTGTTCTTTTTCTTTGTCTTCCCAGAATCACCCCAGGGCTCTCAGTGTCCAGGCAGATGTGAGAATTAACCTTCACGCCTAGGCTGCTTTCGATTTATCTGTGGGCAAAATAACCGAGCCCTGGGAGAGAGCTTTCCAGTGGTGACCAAGAATTCGCCACCTCGTGAAATCCAAACACGACGCGGGAGTTCAGCAGGCCGTGAGTGGGTGCGGGCAGAAGCTCGGCCGCACAAAGCCCTGCAGGGCCTGAGGCAGTGTGACTGCATGGCTGTCCCACCGTCACCAACACCTCCACGTCCGCCCACCGAGAGGCCTCGCACTGGCCGGGGATCCCGCGCCACTGTGCATGAAGGGCAGCGCCGAGCCTGGCTCCGCCTGTGGCTGCTGCTCCCGCACCCGGCCTCGGCCACCGCCTGCCCCTGGGCCGCCGGCGTCCTGCTCGGTGCCCACCACCCTTGCATGCTTAGCTGCAGAGACTCCTTCCGAGCGAGCAGAGCCTCACCCAGCATAGAACCCCGCAGGGGCTCCCAGCGCCCGGGGTCAGCGAGAACGCACAGGTGCGGCCTCTCCGTCACAGGACGGGTCTCCTGGGAGGCAGCAGCCCTGGACAGTTGGGGGCAGCAGGGCAGGGGTCAGGGGTCCACATGGTCACCTGGAGGACCCGGGCACCGGCACAGTGCAGACAGCACTCAGGCTGGGGTAGTAGGAGACGCACACCCAGGGCCTGGAGAAACGCAGCCCAGGGTCAGGCGGGTGTCTACACTGGAGGGGTCCTGGCCAGGGACCAGGCACGAATGGCCAGCAGGGCAGGCAGGGGAGGTACTCAGCCCACAGGAAGAGCGCCTGTCACCTGCCATCACCCCAGGTGTGATGGCTCCTGGGGTTCGGTGGTCCCCGCACCTTGCCCCACCTTGCACCAGGGCCCACTACTCCTGGCTTCCTGAGCCTTTGCTCTGGGGGCTCCAGGCCAGCACCCTGCACAGCACAGCCCCGAAAGTGCCTTCGGGACTCCCAATCAGAGCCCCTGGGGTGGTGCTCTGGCATCGCCCCCCAAGAAGGTCTCTGGGCCACCAGCATCAGGATGGTGCTCACGGCTGCACCTGAGGCGGCAGGGCCCTACATGGGAGGGGTCCCCCACCCACTGCCACCACCTGGATGGGCTTGCACTGGGCTTGCCTTCGGCACATGGGTTCAAGGCTCGGAGCAGGTGAGGCTCCCTGACTGTGTTCCTTCTTAAATTAAAAAAAAAAATCCCTGTGACTTTAAAGCAACAACAATAATTTAAAAATAATGAGCAAGGATTCTCTGTCTTTGGTAAATTGTAAAGATTCCGCCTGACCTCAGCCTCTCTGTCACAAAAGCAGCAAATCCTAGTGTCTCTACCGCCCCTCCCCCTCCTCTTCCTCCCCTCCCCTCCCCCCACCTCTCCCCCTCTAGTCTAGGAATCCCGACTGATCACCTCGGGCTCCCTCTCCTGCTAAACCATCATGCATTCATTCCACATCGTTCTTAAACCTGTGTTTTCAAACACAACATTTCCCCTTCAATTAGTTTTGCCCTGTTTACTTACTAAAAATCACAAACATAAGAGCCAAAATGGAACATTTAACAATCACAAAAGTGACCACGAACACTTCATGTGTGAGAGCGAAGGCCACTTCCTGTCACCCCAACCATCGCCCGTCTGGAAGCCGGGCCTCGGGGCTGCACCGCTGGCGCGTTGGCTCCAGGTCAGGCGCACAGCCCAGTGAGCCACCGGGCGCAGGGCCTCGCTGGAGAAGGGGTCATGAGGGACAACCTCAGGACGGGATCTGACACTGGCCCCGCCTCCAAGGCACTGCTCCCCTGCCCGGTCCCGGCCGCGAGGCTCCGCCTGGGAGGAGTCGACCACGGCTGGTCCTCTGAGACCGGAGCCAAGGGGGCCTCTGCCCCACCAGCTGTGGGGGTCAGGTGCTGTGTCCCGGCAGTGGACGCTGGCCGACACCCGCGTGCTTCCTCTGTGCGCCAATCCCCCCAGGCAGGGATGCGGGGCTGATTCGCACGCCTGGCACCAGCTGTGTCCAGTGAGCGATTTTTCTCTTAAAAGCCCATTTTACAACAGATTTACGAAACTGGGCGTGGTAGCGCAGCCTGTGATCCCAGCACTCGGGAGGCTGAGGCTGGAGGATCGTTGCAAGTTTGAGACCAACCTAGGCTACAAAGTGAGTTCAAGGCCAGCCTGAACTGCACAGTGAGACCCTGTCTCAAAAAGACAAAAAAAAAAAAAAAAAGAAACAGACCTACAGGCTCCGAAGTGACACGGTGCGGGTGCTTCCTCCTCCCAGCTCCCGCACACACCCCAAGGCCATGGGCAATCCCCGTGCTTCTGTCCACACGGCAGCGCTGCATGTAGATCCGCAGAACCAGGACCAGGTGGCCGCGGGACTCGGGTCCGAGCGCACTCCTCTGGGCACCAGCCTCACGGCGAAGTGCGCAGGCACCAGGGCTTCGACAGGGCACGTACGGCAGGGCCAGGGAGAGCGAGCAGGAGCCCACGCTGGCTGTGCAGGAGAACTCTCAGAAGCGGGGGCTCAGGTCCGTGTCTGACGCGTGGACGCCCTCCCTCCGCTGGACAGACCCTGCCCCCATGCCTAACAGTGTCGCAGACCTGGACCCTGCCCACCCCGCAGGCCGGCGGAGGCACCTCGAGCCTCCAGAGCCACGGCGTCTACTGTGTGCGCGCCCGGGGCTCCGCACCCCCTCTCTCCTGCCCATCTCCTTCCTCTTGATTTCTGGGAGCTCTTCGTATACGAGAGGACCCGGCCTCCTCCTGCCAAGTGGGGTGTGCGGCCCAGCGCGTCCTTGGACCGGGCGGCTGTAGCTTTTCTGTGTGGAAACATTTTTGCAGTCAAATTTGTTAACTGCTCAGAGCTCCTGGGGTTTTGTCACTGTTTAAAAAGGCTTCCTTCGCATTCTGAAGTTTCAAAGAATGTTCCAGTCTTTAGAAAAGGCTTTAAGATTTTATTTTTAACCGGGAAATGCAGGAGCCGCAGGCGCTGTCCTGCCGCGTGGCGCGTGGGGGGAGCACCTAGCTGTGCTTTTCGGGCGACTCCCCGGGCGTCTGCGCGCCCCTGCCAACCTCCACCTCGTCTACACCGCCTGCCAGCTCTGCATTCAGGCCGCCCGGGGCAGCTGCCCCTCCTTCCCTCCGCCTCCGTCCACCCTGCACCGGGGGCCGGGACCCAGTTCCTCAGTTTCCAGATAACACAGCCGGCCTCTCCGGCTCCTCTTGTTGCTTTTGGATGTTTTCCAGGGAAAGGACCCGCCGACCCAGCCGGCCAGCGGCGTCCGCTGCCCCAAGTGCAGGCCCCGGCCCAGGGCTTGGGGGCACGGCGGCTGCAGGCAGCTTCAAACCTGTGCGCGGGGCACATGAAACAGCCGGCCCCGCGCGGTCAGGGTCAAGCCGTCCCGGTCTGAGGAGCCCTGTCCGCACAGGCGAGGTGGCTTCCCGCCCACGCAGGGCTCCGTCTGCGCCTGGGGCCGACGTGCTATCCATGCGCGATTTCCCCCCAGAATCTCAGCCCGGGGAGGAGAGGAACTCGCTGCAGGCGAAAGTGAAGGTCTCGGCCCGGCCCCGCACAGAGCACAGCTGTCCCGGGAGCAGCGCCTGCTCCTGCCTCCTGCGCCGGGCAGACTTCTGATTTCGAACCCGCAACCATGAGGCCCCGGGCTTCCTCCGAGCCCAGATTCAAACCTGTGAAAAGGAGGAAGCAGCCGTCCGCTCCCTCTGCCCTGGCCATGGCGCCCTTCCGTCTGCATCCGACCTGCTGTGGTCTGCCCCGGCAGGTCCCGCGCGTTCGCCTCGCAGCACCCGCCGTTTCTGGGTGACGGAGGAATCTGCACCTGGTGCCCCGGGTCTGCAGGGCACAGTGGGGAAAGTGCTCCTCGCCTCCCACGCCCACAGGGCAGCGGCTCCCGGCTGCACCATCTCCGCCTTCCGCCGCAGGTGCTAGCACGCTTCCTCTGCCTCCACACTTCTCCCACTGCGCAGCCCCCGGCCGCCCAACGCTGTCCCCACCCCGGCAGGCTCAGCATCTGCAGCTGGGAGAGGAACCCTGGCCCCAGCTGCAGTTTCGCAGGAGCTGCCAGCGGCTCCTCCCCCTCCTGCCAGCCTCCAGGACCCCCTGAAAGTCTGGAAGCACAGCAGATGGGACGGGCGCTGTGCACAGCCAGCGTCAGCACCCGACGGCTTCTGCAGGCTCGTCCCTCGGCCCTCAGGATGCTGCTCTGTTGCTCCTCAGGGTTTCTCCCCCTGCTGGCTCAGTATGGTCCCGAGCCCTGTGGGGGGCACCCAGGTTCCGCCTCCACCCTTCTTTGTGTTCTCCTGGCCATCATCGTGTCTGCTTCCTGCATCGTAGAAGCCCCCTCCCCTCCCCCCTGTCTCCCCGAAGTCTCACGTGGAAGGTCAGTCTCCAGCCCAGGCCCTCCTTGCTTGGCAGCCGCCCGTCCTGAGTGCAGGTGCGGTCCCCTCGGGGCCTCCTCCGAGGCCCACAGCACTGACTTGCAGGGATCCCTCAGCTCCGAAGGGTCCACACCCATCAAGACCTGGTCCTCACCCCAGCTGCCCCCTGAAAGGCACTGGAGCTGGTGCAGGACAGGGCTGGCTCCCAGTTCTCTCCTGGCCACTGAGTGGCCTCAAACGAAATCCCCTCCCAGGGGATCGTGGCTCAGCAGAGGCCCTGGTCTGAGCTGACTCCTCCTGCTCTCGCCTCTTCCCAAAGCTTTGGTCAAAAGAGGGCGGACCACGCGCTGGGGGTGGACATCAAGGAGGGAGAATGTTTCTCATCACTGAGACACAACGTCCGACACCCACAGCTCAGAGGAGGGGAGGCCTCATTTGGATCATGGTTCCAGGGGTTCAGTTCATGGTCACTGGCTCCAAGCAGGGGCATCCTGGCAGAAGGATGTGGTTGGCGGGGCAAGGCAGTTTAGCTCATGGCAGGCCCGAAGCAGGGGAAGAGGTGCGGGATCACGATAGCACCAAGGCCGCACCTCCACCACCCATGCACGCACCCCATGTGCTGTACCAATCCCCAGTGCAGACCCCAAGCCAGACGATCTGACCCTGCACACTCAACACCACACCTGGCCCAGAGCATGAGAGCGGCAGGGCTGTGCACGGCTTGCAGCAGTCGCCTCAGGCCTTACTTTCTGGAAGCCGCTCCCCTCGTCACAGCCGGGCTGCTGGTGGTGTTTCCACGACTCCTCGTCCACGCACCAGGTCTGGCGTCCGCGGCTCTGGGCTGGCCGAGAGCTGCACAGGTTCCTGTAGCTGCCTCCTCCGACCTTAGCTGTCCCCCGCCTCTGCCTCAGGGAGCCCCAAATCCCATGCCCCCCTCACCTCCTGCCCAGGCCATCCTGGGCCAGCTGGCCACCCACTGGATCCTCGCAGCCTCTGCCCGCCCAGGCAGCCCCAGGGCCACTTCCTGCCACGGCCTTCACAGCCATCCTGCACCCTCCCTGCACGTCAGCACCCCGTCCCCACACCAGCCGCCAGCCACAGGGCACAGCGCGGGGCCACGGTCCAGGCCTGTAGAACTTCACCCTGCTCTGGCAGCCGCGCACAGAGGGGTCCAGGCTGGCCTCTCCTGGTGGGTACTCAGGAGGATCCCCAGGGAGTGGCACGGGCCGAGACCGGGTGCCTGCACCCCTTGGGGAGCACGGTGTGGGCTCTGGGGACACCCAGCACACCCCGCAGCAGGTCCTGGACCTCTAGGCCCCCAGAGCGCCCAACAGCGCCACATCCGGGCTGGGCAGGAAACTGCCCCCGAGGCTGCCGAGCACTGCCGTGGGCTCCCACCCAGCTGGGGCGCAGTGCGGCTGAGGCCAGCCCCATCCCTACCTCCCACTGCCGCTCCTGGAGCGAGGCTGGCCACTCCCAGGACAGATAGTCACCCCCAAGGTCTCCCATGGGTCTGGAGTTGTCATACTCAGACCCCTCCAGGCGGACTCGGCCACGCCAGAGCCCGAGAGCCAAGAGCCAGGCCTGCCCACCCTGAGGGCCAGCTTCTCCCCCGGCCAGGCAGGGCCAAAGCTCCCCACTGCGCGGAGTGAGGCAGCTGCCGTTTCCAGGGACCGTCACCCTGGCCGTCAGACAAGAGGGCCCCGGGGCTGGCGCGGGGTCAGGGGACACAGCTCTATCTTGAAGTTGGCCTTTCTTAAAAACCCAAACATGATCAAGCGCCACATTCCTGAAGCTAAAAATAAGCGTGGAGCCCGACGTTTCCTAAGACCGAGCGTCCAGCCAAGATTGGCCGTGCGACCCAGCGGCGCAGAGCTCGGCCCGACGGCAGCACGGCGCCTGTCCACCGCCTCAGCCCCAGCGCCTGGGGTGGGGACCCCTCCTCAGACACATGTGCTGCGGGCTGACCCCGAGTCCCCAGGTCCCCGCACACCTCAGCAGCCAGTGTCACCCACACCCTGCAGCCAGGACCCCTGCCAGTTGACAGGCCCATGACTCCCAGCGGCAGCCGCGACACCAGGTGGGACCAGCACTGAGAGAAGACAACGGCCCAGAGTGCAGAGACGAATTCCAGGGCTGCTGGGAGCGGGGGACGGGTCAGGGGACAACAGGGGCCATGTCAGCAGATGGGAAGGAATCGGGGCAGAAGAATGGACCCCATTGGCTGAGGTGGGGAGATGGGAGGGGCAGGGAGGGACCGAGGGACCGAGACTGGGATTTCTATCTTCGAGGATTTAAATGAAGAGCAAACCCTACACCTGGGTCCCCGGGAACAGAGTCGGCTGATTGCTCCCCCACCCGGCCAGGGCAGGCTCGGGGGGCCGGGCCACCGGGGAGCTCCAAGGGACAAGGGGAGGCTTCCGACGGCGCCCAGGCGGGCACACCGCAAGCCGGACGTGGAACCAGCTCTGCAGAGGCACGGCCTGCTGGCCCGGCTGGGGCCAGTCGCCTTCCCTCCTCTCGGTGCCGGGCCCTGTGCTGCTCCACCCAGCAGGAGAAGCCTGCCCCCTGCTCTGTCACCTGGGGAGGGGTCAGCACCCCGACTCCGGCTGCCATCACACAGGGACAGCCAGGGGACACGGGGAGGGGCCTGTGAGGTCACCTTGGGCTCTGGGCAACCCCGTGGGGGGTCCCCCATTGCAGCCAGGACACCTTCTCCCAGGTGCTGCCAGCCAGGAGGGACCAGCATGTGGGTTGCCCATGGTGGCCAGTGCTAGGGACAGAGAGGCCAGCACCGTGTAGGATGTGATGGCCTCGCCTGCGGGTCCCCCCCAGGCCCAGCAGCCCGGTCCCTGGCCACTGTCTGCCCTGAGCTCAGGAAAGGGAGCACATCTGCTACCACCACCTCCCTGCGAGCCGGCGAGATGTCGGCTCCCGCCAGCAGGCAGCAGAGGGCTCGTCCTTGGAGCGCCTGGCTCCTGCTATAAATACACACTGAGTCAGGAATCAGCCGCTTCCCGCCGGCAGCAGGCCCTTCCCGGCTCCGCGCCCGGGACCAGGCCCTCCCCAGCCAGCGTGACCTACTTTCCCAGCTGAGTGACGCTGAGGGGGAAGATGGTCACTAACGGGCAGCCCTGCACCTCTTCCCTCTGGCTAGGCTGGGAGGGGGACCAGGTCAGCCCGAGCAGAGACCAGAGACCAGCGCCCCACCCCCGGCAGAGCTGAGCCCAGGATGGGTGAATGGAGGCCAGCGGGCCCGTTCCTGCGTGCCCAGCCCAGGGCCTCCCTCCATCCCTTCAGGGTTGATAGAGGCATGGACCCTGACCTCTGAGGCCCCAATCCTCTGGGGTCTGCGCAGCAGGAGCCCCAGACTCAAGTATGCAGCCCAAGCTCCAATGTGCTTCCTGCTGCAGGACCCAGGTTCCGGCCACTGGACCTGAATGTGTCCCAGGACCACTTCAGCCACGGCTACTTCTGTCCAGGAGGTGCTGGCATTTGAGCTGGGCGATCAGCCACCTCGAGGATCCTCCTCATGCACCCTGTCCTCACGGCTCTCCGGCGAGTCTCCTGGGTGCTTGGGTGGTGGAGACGTCCCCTGAGCGGGGACTCAGTGTTGGTCCTCCGCACGCTGCACCTAGAGGAGCGCTGGCCGTGTGACGTGGGCCCGAGGCCTCCCGGGCGGACTGTGCCTGTGGGCGACACCAGGACCTGCTGCGACACGGCTGGCAGCGCCGGGTAGATGTTCATCTTCTCCAAACTACACCGGTGGCTTTTTTGTTTTGGCAGAATTAATGGTGGGGGCAGAAGGTGCCTTGACTTGGGGAAGACCCCCAGTATGAGGGCTCCTGCACAGACCCCCACCAGCGCCCGGGGGAGATATGTGGAGTGATGCTGGCCTGACGGTGGCCATGCCGTGCCAGAGAGGCCACTGCTGCTGTACGCTTGGAGGGCTAAAGCCGGGGCGCTGGGTCTCGAGAGGGCCCCTCTGCAGACCCCCTCGGGCGACCGTGGAGCCCAGTGCAGGCCCGCTGGGGACCAGGCCCTGCTGGGCCTGAGCTTGGGCTCGGTCTTTAGCTCGGGGCACTTCCAGGGCACAGTGGATTGGCTTGGGGATCCAGAGCCAGCGCCTGGGCTCCTGCCACGGCTGCACCTCCGAGACCCAGGGCCTGAGGCTGTGCACCCCACAGCCAGTCTGGCTCACCCGGGGGCCCCGGATGGGGCCTGGGAAACTAGACACCTCCATCCTCATGCTAAGCAAGGGGTCCTCGATACTTCCCTGTACTCCACGAAAGCAAGCAGGGTTCCTGGGAGAGAGCACATTTCTCAGAAAATACCACAGCAAACAGGTGCGCGCTGCTGCGTTCTGCACTATTACAGAATGACTGCAAATAATCCTGAAAAAAATCTCACACCCTCGGCCCACTGGTCAAGAACCGTGGAGAAAGAAGACAGCAGATGAAGGCCTAGGCTTTTCCTGTCCGAAGATACTCGGGTGCTGTGTCTGCAACCCACTTCCACTCTAAAAACACAGGCACCTCCAGGGGTCCCTGTCCTTCAAGGAAGGAACCACGCCTTCCTGTCATTTTCTGCCTCCTGCACACTCTTGTATCAGTCAGCACAGCTGGCTGAGCTGTGTAACAAGCACCCTGCAGATGCTGAGTGACTCCTTCTCACTTGGGCCCCATGCTGAGCAGGGTGCGATCCTGGTCCTCACCATAGGTGCCAGATGTCGAGCAGGACTCTAGGAGGCGCCAGACATAGGGCGACCAGAGGTGACAACTTGCTTGCATTTCCTGAGACACAGCAAATTGCCTGGCCAGGTTGGAGTGGATAGGTAGGGAGGAGGCCATGTTCCCAAAGGCTCCCAGCCCGCTAGGCTGGGCATAGTGAGGCCCCAGGAGTGGATGTGGCATTGGACTCTGGATCCGCAGAGACATCCGACCTCAGAGAAGCCATAGGAGCCTCAACCGCCCGGGCCTGGCGACGCGGGCTGTGGGCCTTAGGAAACCAGGGTGGGTTTTGCCTTCCCTGGCCCACTTCCTCCCCTGCAGACCCCACCTGAGCCCGGCTGCTGAGTGCAGCAGGAAGGGGGAGCACAAGGCACCCCTGCAATGGAGGGGAGCCTGCGTCACTCCCTCCTCTGGGCTCTGTGAAGACCACACTCCAGAGCGAAAGCCACCTAGCTTCCTCTTCCTGTGCCCCTGGGAGCCCCGCCCAGATTCCTCCAAACCAGAGGGAGGGCAGGGCCAGGGAAGCGCTTTGTAGTCCACACCTTCCTGCCTCAGCCTGCCGTGCCACATATCGGCACAGCTCTGAGCCTTGTGCCCACTGCCCCAGGGTCCCTCAGGTGACCGTCCTGCGACCCTATGGGCCTGGCCCAATGCCCCCACACAACATGCACGGCTGCTGAGGCAGGCACACGGGTGACAGCCTTCAGGGAGTGTGTGTCAGGAGGCCCCAGAGCCACAGGTCAGCCTGGGGTGCAGCCTGTGCTGGGGAGGCCACCACAGCCCCCCAGGTGTGTTAAAAATGGAGCTGCAGAGGCACTGCACCCAAGTGCCAGCAAAGCTGACGGCACAGACTAAAAATAACAGGTGTTGGTTCTCTTGCAGGCGACAGAGGCCTAGCGACACACACGGCTGCCCTCCTCCCCGCCCTCGCCACAGGGCACTGAGCCCACACCACACTCTCAGCCCGTGGGAACCCTGTCCAGTGAGGGGTGGCCCAGAGGGCAGCCTGGACCAGCTGACGCCACGACCTTGCTGGCCCCCACTGCCCGTCACAGCCCCTGCCCTGTCACCGCCCCTCAGGGACCCGGCAACACATGCTGCAGCTGAACCTCGTCCCTCCCACCCTGCCTTGTTCACGCCGTCTGGGGGAGTCCTGAGAGCCCCAGTGCCAAAAGGCGGCTGCTGCTCTCCTGGGGTCTGCAGTGCACCCTCCAGTGAGGCGGGTGGGGAGGTCAGGAGGCTGTGGAGAGTGGTGCTGGGCCGGCCATGGCCTCCAGGCAGACACAACACAGCCCCCCATAGCCAGCCCGTGGCCACCCACGCTGCTGCCCTCCGTGGGCCAGGACCTCCAGCCTGGCTGCATCCAGCCCAGGAAGCTGTGGTCCAGGACTGCCTGCCCCTGGGGTCCAGGCCCCTCTGCTCCTACCCCATTCCCACCTGCCATTCCGGAAAGTGCATGTTATGGCTTACATCCAGAGGTCCCCCCCAAACCCCATGTGCCATAAGTAGGGCTTTGGGGAGTGGCCAGATCATGGGTTTGTGATACTTGATGAGCCCACTGCTGGCTTTAGCACAGTTCTGGGTGTGGGTGAAGGATTTACTGAAGAGGGAAGCCCCACCCTGGGTGTGGGTGCCACCAACCAATAGGCTTGCAGCCTGGAGGGAATCAAAAGGGAAAGGAGGAGGAAGCCACGCTGCTTCCTGCCTGCCATGCTATGGGCTGTTTCTCCTCTGCCATACCACCCTGCCTTGGAGCCAGCCAATTACAGACTGAAGAAACCTCTGTGCGCTATGAGATAAAACAATCCTCTCCTCCTTTGCTTTGTGGGAGTCGTGCCAGGTATTTTGTCTCAGTAACAAGGGGGTAACTGACACAGTGCACCTGTGACCTGGCTCTTCTGCCAGGGAGTGGCCAGCAGAGCCCATGCAGGTCAGGAGGGGACTTCCCTGCCCTGTCCGCCCACCCAGCAGCCACTGCACGCACAGACAGAATGGAAGACTGCTCGGGCCGAGCCCCGTGAGCTCCGCAGGGCCCCGAGGGGCTGCTGGCCCTGCTGGGCAGGTTACCATTCCCCAGCAAATGGGCGCCCCAGCCCAGGCGGTCAAGCTGGAGAAAAGGAGGGCCGCACATGCCCACAGGCACACACACGGTCACAGCCACACGTGCTGGGAGTAACGGGTGACCGACTGGACAGGTCGGCTCCACAGAGGCGCAGTGGGGTGGGAAGCCACAGCGTGCAGCACAGACGCCATCTGTCCGCGCTCTCTCCCATGACAGTGCTCACACAGCCTGCCCTGCTCCCCAGTTCCCTCTGGGTGGCCGTGGGGACACAGGCCCTGCAGGGCTGGACCTGGTGGGCAGGATTGGGCCTCCTGTTCCAGCCCCCACACCAGCCAACCAGGGCATGGGGCAGCCCCAGGACTGTCCCTCAGCGTGGGGAATGGCCCCAGCCCCGGGGTCCTCCTAGGATGGCACTGTGACGGATCCTGGATGCGGTCCTTGGTGCTGGTGCCACCTGCCAGCGTGCTTGTTTGGTCTACTTTTACCTTGTATGAACCCCAAACAGGGCCACTGAGGGAGGACAGTAGAAGGACTTGGTCCTTGGTCTGGGTTGGGGTCTGGAGGATGCCTGGCAGGTCTCTGGGGAGAGAGCTGGTCCCCCTCTTCACCAGCCTCTGACCTCAGCCCCCCCACGGCCTTATCTCAACTTCATGGCCCCCGACAACCCCACCACTGAGGGCTGGCCCTGCTGACACCCCACAGCGGAGGCCCTGGGGACCCTGTCCTCAGAACACTGCTCACTCCCACGCCAGTGCCACAAAGGGTTTGTGCCTGGTGCTGCCAGGTGGTGCCTGACACACTCTCTCCCAGGCCAGAGGTGGGGACAGGTAAGCGTGGGGAAGAGCGGATCCCAGACACCGCCTCTGGCATCTGTGTGCTGGGGGCCATCCCAGGGGACTCAAGTGGGGAGCTGGGGAGCCACAGCCCCGGCCAGGTGTGGGGTGCTACCCTGAGTCGGCTGAGGCTGCAGGCTGATCACAGCCCCTCCAGTGGATGAGGGGAGAAGCGAGTCATGGGGAGGGGCCTGGGCACATCCTGGGTGCAGGGGACATGGTCTCTACAGGGGGGACCAGGGAGGCCTGAGCGGGCTCAGGGCTTTTGAGGGCAGTGGATTGGGGAGGGCAAAATGCTCATATGGCCTGCAGCCAGAGGGTGCGGCCTTGCCCCACCAGCCACTTCTTCATTCTGCTCTGCAGTATCACAACCCGATGCCCACCACCTAGGGAGGAGAGATGCTGTGTGACTCATGGTTCAGGCGATCCAGTCCATGGCTGGCTGGCTCCAAGGCAGGGTGCCAAGTCGTAAGCGCGTGGTGAACGAAGGATGGCAGCCAGGAAGCAGAGCCGGGGGTCCTCTCTAGAGGACGGGGCCAGGGAACAGATTCCATACCCAAGGTCACACTTCCGTGGCCACCCAGACACACCGAGTAGCGTGCTCCCCAGGCCCCTGGAAGCCGCGGGGCCTGGCCGCGGGCTTCCCACCTCCAGCGCAGGCTGAGGAGTGGCTCCGGGATGCTCCAGGCCCGTGGCTGGGCGGCTCCCGGGGCACGCAGAGGCTCGCCAAGGCTCCTGGAACACAATTCCCTAGCGGGCTGGGATGACACTCACATTTTTCTAGGTGTGTATAGTGGAAACGAAACCAAAATATTATCTCAAGGCTAAGTTTGTTTTACAGCTGCTGTGATAGATGACGGTACTTGTTTGGATTCTGTGTAAACAGCTCTCCCTGCACCCTGATCGGCCGCGGCCTTCCGCTCACTGTCCCGGGCACGAGGCTCAGGCCGCAGCTCCCATCCCTCAGCCAGCTGACTTCAGGGGGCTGGGGACCCCTCAGCCACAGGCTCACCTGACAGTGTCTCCAGGCATGGGAGGAGGAGCCATGTTCCCGTTACGGTGGGGCCAGGAATGGGTTCTGTCTCCAGGGCTGCTCAGGGGCCCTGACACTGGGCGCCTGGCTCTCTCCGGACAGGATTCCTGCAGGTGGCCCTTCCTGCCACAGGCCCCATTCAGACTGTGGGACTCTTGGCCACAAGAGACCCCCAGGGACAGCAGTGTCCCTGATACCCAAGCCACCGCAGTGGGCCCCCAGCCCCTGAAAACTCCAGCCTGGTGGTGGGAAAGAGAGGAGAGGAAGGGAGGGGACCTCAGCCTGGCCGAGGCCCGTGTCCCCAGGGCTCCTCCAGGATCCACGCTGACCCCTGTTCCCATCTGCGTCCCTTATACCACAGAAGATCAGAGCCAGGAACAGCGAGTGCCGAGCTCAAAAGGCAGGGACGGCAGCTCAGGTGAGTCTGAAGGAAGACACAGCCGTCTGACAGCGGCGCCCATCCCAGCCCCGCTGGCCGGGGCCCGGCTCTGCCGTGAGCCCATCCCCACTGCCCCGGGTGGCACAGAGAGGCTGCCCAGCCCCAGGCCCACGCCTGCAGCACGGCAAGGCCAGCTGCCCCCGCACGGGGCCGCAAGGCCGAGGCCAGGCCGCGCTTCCTTTCCGCCGGCCTCGGGCCAATCAGGCTGCTGTGTGCTGTCTCCAAACCAAATGCTGCTTTATCTCTGCCCACAGACGCGCCTGCTTCCGAGGGCCGGGTCACCTCTGCGTCCTTCCGCAGCTGGGGTCCAGGTTTAGTCCAGGGGCCACTTACTGTTTACAGTGAAAACGGGGGCGACAGCACACTGCGGCTCCTCCAGGGCACCATGCTGGCTCGTCCCCGCGGGGCTCCCCCGGGCACCTCCTGAGTCCGCCCTGTGAAAACACCTGCGTCACTCCCAGGGCCTCCAGCACGTGTGTGTGCCTGAGTTCACCACCTGTCCTGCACCCTGAGGACCACTGTGTGCACGCCATGTACCTGCGGCGGGGACCACACATGCACAGGGTGCCGCAGAGCCCCGGGCAGGGTGAGCCAGCTGTTCGTCCCCTGGCCGAGTCCATGGTGCAGGCGCAGGACGGCCCAGCGCCCCTCGGGCACAGCTACTTGCACCTCGCCAATTCCTCAGGGAGGGTGTGGCACACAGTGACGAGGACATACCAGCAGACCCCCAAGGCTGGCGTGTGGGGGCTGGCCAGCTGCAAGCGGGGCGAGCCCAGAGGGTGGTGGCCACGGCACAGGGACCAGGCTCCTGCCGCGAGGGCAGGCCTAGGACAGCGGCCCAACACTGGGACACGAGGCCAGGCCGGCTGGGGTCCTCCCCGCCAGTGTGGCCCGTGCAGGGAATGGGAGCAGGGCCTGAGACCCCAGGAGAGCTCAAGGCGGGGCAGGGGCGAACAGGGCCTGTGCCAGCCTGAGAGGTCGCCAGGCCTGGCCTCCGAGAGCCAGGCAGGCGGTGAGCAGCCTGGGTCACTCCCCGCCTGTGACAGCGGCGCAGGGACCCTGACCACGGGGATGTCACCTCTCCACTCAGATGGGCAACCACGGCCAGGCTCCGGGGAGTTGGAGCAGGAGCAGGGAGACCCGGGAGTGGGGCTGTGCCTGGAACCCCCACCTCGGCTGCAGGCGCAGGAGGCGAACAGCTGCAAACGCCGGGTCCTCCACAGGCACCGGGTGGAGCTCGGTGAGACAGGGCCTTTGCTCTGGCGACGAAAACACACGGCGACCACTATGCCGGACTTCGCGCCTAGGCTGGTGGAGTTTGTGTGTAAAAGCCAACGCCTTCACCACACCCAGCAGGGAGCACGGGGTTTGTCCTGAAGACACCCACACGTGCACACACATGCACGCACACATGCCCCACGCTCCGGCTCGCTCGGAGCTGTGCTCGGCCTGACCCGAGGGCTGTGTGGCCTGGCAGGGTCTCCTGGGCACTTGGGACATCCTGAGTGGCCTCTCCCAGGGATAAGGCTCCGGCAGGCGGGGACGTGGAAGGCTTCCCTGGGAAGGAGGACGGGGACCTTGGCCACCAGCCCCGTCACAGCCCGCCCGCCCCATTGGGGCGACACTCCCAGGAACTCGACCTTCCTTGGGCACCGCTTTCCCACACCGAGGTTCTGGATGCCAATAGCTTCTTCCCCCAGCTGTCTCAGGGACCAGCGGTGACTCAGAGGCCAGGGCCCTGTGCTGCCGGTGATGGTGGTTAGGCCCCCGCCAGAGGGCCAGAGCAGGCTCTGAGGCTCTGTACCCAGCCATCTGGCTGCTGCGGCCCTCGACTCCCTGCGGCTCTGCCTTCAACCTAAGCCCAACCACACAGAGCCCAGGACCCAGGGCTAGGTATGCTGCAGCCCGCGTGTACAGGCGTCTGTCACCTCCCAGGCTGCAGGACAGGCCCAGAGCCTCCTGGCCACTGATGACCCTCGAGGGCTGTTCAGAGCCTGCCCAGCAGGTCGGCTGCCTGGCCCAGGGGCGCCCGACCCAGCTGCCTGGGCTCAAGGGCAGGGCCATGTGAACGGAATGGGGGCTCCCCTCCCAGGATGCAGGGCAGGCAGCTGCCGGGTGGGGCTCTCCTCCCTTGGCGTGGAGGGTGCCTGTGGACCTTGGAGCGTGCAGAACCATCCTGGCCAACAGGGGTGCACGGACACTGCTGCTGCCCCCCAAGGAAAGGTTTCAAGGTTTCCCTCTTCCTGCAGTGACATCTGCGTATGTGGGGACTGCAGGTGGCCCTGGGCTGCCAAGGGCCCAGGTCTCTCCAAAGAGGGCAGCCCCACCACGCTCTGAGCTCATGCAGGGCTCCCAGACCAGGAACCAGCAGGCAGCTGAGAGCATGGTGTGGAGCCCAGGGGTGGCCCTGCCAAGGGACGGGCACTAGGCAGGGCTGGGCCATAGGATTCTGGGTGTAAGTGGATGCCAGCAGGGCCCCTGCCAGAGGAAGAAGGCTCTGTCCCTCCCAGGGAGCTGGCAGAGTCCTGGACTGCGCCTGGATTCTCCAATTAACCATCAGGTAATTAGACTCCCCAGCCCAGGGGAGCGAGGAAGGTAATTAACGCCATGCTGGAAATCCCAGGTGCCTGCGCAGAGAGCCCCGCTCAGCCCCGTGTGCCCCCAAGGTCACCCACTGTGTGACCACCCGTGGGGGCCCCTGCACAGCAGCTGCTCCTGGTCCACAAGACTGGGTGTGTGAATCCACCAGGCGGCATCTGTGCATACGTGCAGGGTGTGGTGTGTCTGCTGATGACGCCGTGTGAGTGTGCATGTGTCTGTGTGCGCGTTTGCATGTGCGCCCAGTGTGGTGTGGAGTGCACCTGTGCGTATACGTGCACGTCACGTCTGCACACACCTGTGTCTACGTGGGCAGCGTGCATGTGTGTGTGAACCTGCCCTGTCCGGGCCTGGGGGAGCGGGAGGCAGCCAGCCCCATCAGCCCTGCTTGTCCTGTGGCTGCGGGCCCCGGCGTGACACTCCGTGCAGGAGGTGGGGGGTCTGCAGAGGGTGGCAGGGCTGTGGGACACGAGGGGTGCTGCTCTGCCAACACTCAGCATGCCTCAGTTTCCCCACCTGGGGAGGAAGAGATCGCGCTGACTCCTGGGCTTCCCAACCAGGGTGCTTGCTGGTGCACAGCCTCATCTTTTGGGCGGCACGGGACAGGGGGACAGGGCCAAGGAGGCCTCGCAGGGTCTCTGGGCAGCAGGAAGAAACCTTTGGATTCAGAAATGCGTGTAACTGCCGATTTTCTCTGAGGAATATTCTACCCAAAGTTTTAAAAGAGCCCCTGGTTTTTTTTTAAACACCAAATACATTTATTAGAAAAGAAGAAAAGTTATGAAATGCCTTTATATCTTTCCTTAAGAAATTAGAAATAAAAAACAGAATAAAACCAAGAACAAATAGAAGAAAATAACAAAGATCAGAAAACACAACCCTTACCAAAATGCCAATATCATTTCTCATAAAAATTAACATTTGATTCTTATATTTCTGTAGAAACACCAAAGACTCAGAATAACCTAAATAACTTTGATAAAGGAACAAAATTAAAGCTCCAACCCTCCCCAATCCCACAATTTATCACAAAGTTACACCAATCTTGACAAAACAGCGCTGATATCAAGATAAACCACCAAGGTACCAATATGAAGTCCCAAAATAAATACCCATGTAACAGACAGTTGATTTCTGGCAAAGATGCAAAAGCAATTAAGTGGAGAAAGAACTGTACCTTTAATAAATATACTAGAACAACTGGAGATCCACATGCAAGAAAACCGAAACCTTATAGCACATCCAGAATTTCTTAAGACATTCAAAAGTCAACTCAAAATGGCTCCCAGCGAGTTAGCTACCGTAAAGGCAGGTGTGACCTGAGTCACCGCTTTGGCCGAGGGCACAGATTCCCTGACACCAAGGAAGACCTCACCGGATCGGTCCTGTCATCACTGTAACCTTGGAAGGAAAACTAGCTGAGCCGGGTTTCCTCAGAACAGGCAGAGGGTCTCGGGCAGCAGCAGGCCCCAGCTTCTGGCAGGGCGTGGGACAGGCTCCTACTATCTTGCCGGCCAGCCGGCTCCCCAACATCCTGGAGGCTCCGCTGATAGCAGCGCCCCGGACACTGGTCACAGGCAGCAGCTGGAAGCGGCACAGGCCTGGGCCTTCCCTGCCCACGCCAGGGGCCACGTCCGGGAGCTACATCAGACAGGGCCTGGGTGGCAGCCAGCACTCCCAGCATCTTGGAGCGATGTTATCACCGCAGGAACATTCCAGAAGCAACACGCCTGGTGTTTGTTCAACTCCTGGCTCCCGAGCGGCACAGAAGCCGTCGGGCGCGTCTCCCCAGCCCGCCTGGGAGCTGCGTCTGTGCCTGTGTCCCACCCTGCCCGCCAGGCTGCCCAGCCACAGAGCGCCCTTTGTGAAAACAAGTCACATGACATCCGGTTCAGTCTTCATGGCTGGCTGTGGACGGGGCTGTCGCCAGCCCAGGACCCCAGGAGTGGAGCGGGTGGTCCTGCACAAGGCCAGGCTATGGCCCTCACGATGCATCCCGGAACCAGAGCTTGGGGGGCTGCAGAGTGGACGTGCGCTGGCACTTGGCCACCCTCAAGTGCATGCCCAGGTGGGCCCAGACACCTGTCACCTGCAGTGATGGCTAGGGGACCACAGCCCTGCCGGTGGGGAAGGCGGGCCAGACACCTGCATCAGGTGGGCAGCACCACCTCCCCTTGGGACGCCATGGACGGCCCACAGGCCCCGTGTGCTCCCATTCCACTCTCACCCGGCAGCTCTGCTCCAGGGTGCTGGGGCCCCAGGACACCAGGCAGAAGTCTCTGCTCGCAGGAACTTTCCACCCGGAGGGAAAAGGGAGATGGCAGGGGACCTCGGGGATCAGGGTTGCGGGTGACCCGAGGGCTGGGAGCCCAGGGCTAAGGCCTTGTCGGCCGCCCACAGCTGTGTGCATTCTCCAAAGTTGTCTCCCTGCCTGGACCCCAAAGTCCAGCACCCTAGCACCGTCTCTCCCCACCTACGACATGGGTGGAGGGCTTCGCCCCAGGTAGGGGCAGGGACCTCTGAAAACCCTGGTGCCCACGAAGCCCCCAAGGACATCTCCAGAACGCCTTGCACCAGGGCTGCACACAGTAGACATGAGGCGTTCTTGGCCACGCAGAGTACGGTGACCCCTGGGCCAGGGCCACTGTGTCCACCTGACTCGGACAGGTGATGGGACATCACGCTCCCAACACGCGCAGCCACTGGGCGGCGGCGTCTCAGCCAAGCAGCACCCACCACCTGCTGTGGCAGCCACAGTAGCCACTGCGCAGGCAGCACGAGCGCAGCCCTCAGCGTCTGACCTCTGCCCGCAGCGCCAGCCGTGGGGCACAGGTCCCAAGCTGCCACCTAAGCGCAGCTCTGGGGTGGCACAGGCCGCCCAGCCCCGCCCCGTGCCGGCGCCAGTGGTCATTTGGGGTCTGCCAGCTCCACCAGAGCAACTCCCGAGCACAGGCTGCCGTGGTCCTGAGCCGAGCAAAATCACGGCAAGGGGTGGGGTTGGGGGGTGGTGTCTGGGCTCACAGGAGCAAGGGGTGGCGCAGGGGCCACCACACTAGGGGGCGGGGCCCAGTGGCCGGCCTGCCTCCAGCCCGCCCCCTCGAGAGGCTGCACGGACATGCCCGCCCAGGGCAGGCAGCTTTCATCTGCCGCTTACCCTTGCAATCAGAAAATGGACCCAAGGCTCCAGGGTTTAAAAGCGTGAAAGCCACTCAACTGCATAACTTTTCCACTTAAGTTTATTACAAAGTAATTCACATTCATTCTCTGAAGATAGAGGACACAACAGCAGCCAGGTCCCGCGTTGTCCACTTGCTGCCCACCGCTTGGGGGCCACATGCCGTCTCAGGAACCTGGGTGCCTGCCCCTGTGGAGACCTCGGCAGGCAGGCCCCCGGGCCAGGGCGGCCCCCGCAGCTACAGCCGCTGGGATGACAGGAGTCAAGGGACCCCGACTGCCGGCCCCCACTGCCGCCCCCCAGCTCTCGTCCCCTCAGGGCCCACCCCACGGCCTGCTGCCGCCTTGCCGCTTCCCCGGGGGCCCCGCAGGGAGGCCCCAGTGCTCAGGAAGGAGTGAGAGACGGTGGCTGAAGGCTACACCAGCCAGGAAGCCCGGGCTGCCAAAGACCAGCAGCAGGGGACAGCTCACGGGTCACCTAGAGCAGGCAACCAGGGATGGCTCACGCAGCCCGAGGACCGAGCCACCTGCCAGGCCACGCACCAAAGGCTCTGTCCTGTACTTCCCGTGGAAACAGGCGGCACCAACACCTCTCCCCCCTGGGAACCTGCTGCTGCCAGGCGGCAGCCGGCCGGGCTGTGTGCTCTCAGCTGCCCGCCGTCCTCGGTCCCTTCCCCGGGCCAGGGGCCTCCAGGGTGCCTGCTGTGTGTGTGCAGAGTCCTGCTGCCTGCCCAGGAAAGGGGGTCTCGGTGACACTGCCAGGCTGTGGGTCCTGCCGGAGGGCCAGCCTGAGCGTGCTGGCCACAGCGCAAGGCCGGGGACACGGAGACTCGGGGCTACAGGGGCCGTGGGGCTGCAGGGGCCACACAGCAGGGGTGGGAACAGCAGGAGTGCGGGGCCCACAGTGGGGGACCCGACGCCTCCCTTCCCATCCTGAGGAGGCCGACAGCCACCTGCCAGCCTGCGTGACGGTAATGGGCGCGCAACCATCTTCCAGGGCTTGGCCAAGAGCCCCCCGCGAGGTGGTGCGCAGCCCGGCTGAGCAGGCCACAAGGGCCACAAAACCACAGCCCTGGCAAGGGTGGAGCGGACGACTGCTGCAGCCTCAGTGACCAGGGTCAGCACATGGGTGTCAGGTGGGGCCCCAAAGGCCGCGGCAGGAGTCTGTGAGGAGCGTGGCCAAGCGGCCGGCCCAGACCGCTGCGCCATCGGGCTCCCTTGGAGGCAAAGCTGGGAGGCCATGCTTGGTGTCTGGTGTGGGGAGGCCAGGCCTGAGGGACCTGTGGGGTGCACACGGCCCCTTCACCCAGCTCCACCCCGA
The DNA here is from genome assembly GCA_004363535.1 of Dasyprocta punctata. Lineage (NCBI taxonomy): Eukaryota > Metazoa > Chordata > Mammalia > Rodentia > Dasyproctidae > Dasyprocta > Dasyprocta punctata. The sequence continues at coordinate 4,773 of RJWM01011762.1, read as the reverse complement.
GACGCAGGCGCCTGAGCGGCAGCAGAGTAACCATGAGGCTGCACTCTCCACCCCGACGAGCTGAAGGCCCTGCCAGGCGGGGATCGCCACGGTGCAGCCTCCCTGCACCTCTGCCCGGGGGGCCTGGAGCATGTGGCACCCGCTCTGGTCACAGCTGGCCGGCGCCCTCCAGCTGCATCTGGAGGGCCAGCTGCTGCCCGATGGCTAGCAGGGGGCTGGCTCTGTAAGCCGGGCTGGCCAGCAGCTCCCGGAACCGGGCTCTTTCTTCCTCACTGAAAGAATGAAGACCACAGATCAGCAGGCGGCCGGGGAGTCCCCAGCTCTGCAGGGGGGCCCTGGAACAGGCGCCCACCACCCAGGGCATGGAGAACCGGCCGCCCCGCACCCAGGCCTGACACAGCACTGGACAGCAGAGCCCAGTGTCACCACCCAAACAGTGCCCAGTGCCTGGGGCCACCTGTTTGCCCAGGGATCTATGGGGGTCGCCCTGCTGAGCAGAGATGGTGGTGACAGCCTGTCCACCCTGCAGACATGCAGGCCTTACATAAGAGGGGTCTGCTGCCCAGTGAGCCCAAAATACTCACGCATGAGAGCCCAATGCGGGGACACGACAGGCTGTCGCAGAGGGGTTCAGGGCCCAAGCTGCCTGATGGCTGGCCACCCCTTCCCCCACTGCCTGCTCTAAACCAACCAGGTTACCCCCCAGGAGCACTCTGCAGCCCAAGGGCTGGGTGCCCCGGGGACCACAAGGAACCTGGGGTGCAATCTGCAGATGGAATCTGGGGGGGTGGCCCAAACAGGTTGGCTGAGCCCTAGGCAACCACAGGTGTGTCCAGACCATGCTGGCCTGCGAGCTGGGTTGTCAGGGATGCCTCACATGGCAGGACTGCCAGGGCCTGCTGGGGACTGTCACCTCCCCCTCCTGCCGCCCCCCTGCCCCCACCCCCACGGCACCCAGTGAAAGGCCTCAGACACAGGGGATGCTAATGGTGACAGCGTGGGAGGCGCTGCCCCGTGGGTGCGCCTGCTGGCGGGCACCCGGGGAAGCCGTACTCACAGCAGCTGCTGTCTCTGGGCTGCGCTCATGCGGCTGAGCTGGGCTGGCCGGGGCTTACTGCTCACCCTGTGGGAACACAGAGGGGTCTTGTCACCAGCCCCTGCCCAGGCCAGACCTCCCGGGTCCCAGCAGCCAGTATGCCCAGGAGAAAGGCCTGGGTCTCATGCAGGCTGCAGCTGCCGGGCACCCACACAGACAGCCACCACCACCATTTCCCGGCCACTGTGTCCGAGCTGATGCCCAGGCCCCGAGGGACATGGCCTGACACCCCGTGACTCACACATCACGTCTTCTCCGCCTGGCCCCAGCCGAGATCAGCCAGCAGACAGGCGGAGGCCTGCCACCTGTCCTGGCGAGAAGTGCCACACTCTGTGACCGAGACCAGAGCAAATTCCTATGAGCTGAGGACGCTGGTGTGTGCTGAGGAACCCCCAGGATTTTCCAGGCCACTGCCTGAGCCTGATTCAGGGGGAACCCAAGGGCCCCAGTTCATGCCACCTGCAGCACTTCTGCAACTCTGCAGGGACCCCCCCCCACTCAGCCCTGGGGTCAGCAAGGAGCAGACGGGAGCAGCCACCAGGCTTCCTTCCTGGGGAGCCAGTGACAGTGCCACCTGCCAGGGGGTGACGGGGGAGGGGGCGGAGGACAGAAAAGACCCGAGTTCTGTGCTACACCTAAATTTAGCTTCCTGACCAGGGGCCTGATTTCTTATTCATGCTTCTTATAAAATATGAAGAGAAGACATCTTGCGTCCTCCTGAAATAGCTGTGGAGCTGCAGGCCCTGGGGAAGGACTGTCGGGCTCCTGCGCGGTCTGCCCGGCCTGGGGACAGTGGCCTCGTGCCTCGGCCTCCCCTGCCAGCTCGCTCCTCCCTGCTCCCTTGGCCGCACTGGCATAGCATGGGGGCTGCCTGGAGCCTCCAGGGAACCCTCAGCGCCTGCCACACCCTTTTGCCTGCTGGCGGTGTCACCTGCTTCCTCACCTGGGGGTGCATCCGCCTGCAGAGGGCAACCCGACGCCAGGATCCCCCAGAGCACTGGCAGCCGAGCCATCGGGGGAACACGTGTGACCCGTCACCTGGGTGTGACCTGCACAGCCGGGGGCTCCCTCACCACCGGAAAGCGGGCTGGCCCCACGGCGGTGGCCTGCGCACACAGCAGGGACAGTGACGAGGGGCGGCCCGGCCGGCACATTCCTCCTTGGGCTGGCGGGCGGGAGCCCAGTACATTCCTCAGATGAGAAACTGAGACGCGGGGAAGGACCTCTGACCAGGTCGAATTTCTGCTCAGAAGCCAGGCGTGGGATCTGTTCCACTCCGCCACGCCCCCCACCCCGAGGAGCCCCTTGTCTGCACCCAGTGGTCTGGCGCCTCCACAATGGGAACCCCGGGAACCCTCTGGCTCTGCGACACTGCAGGCTCCTGCTTCCCCTCAGAAGGAAGCTCTGCAGCAGAAAAGAATTCTTTTAAAACAGCAAGGTTAGAAATGTCAGCAATAAAGAGCCACTGTGACAGAATAGAAAGGCCCTGATGCTGTCCTGTCAGCTCCCCAAAGCTGAGGAGGACAAGCTCGGGCTCCACGCAGGCACACCGGGCACCGACACACAGGCCCCAGGTTCCAGGGAGGAAGGAGCACACGGCTAGCACGGGCAGGTGCTGCCACCTTCCTTGAGAGGAGCAGGCACATGCAAAGGCCCTGTGGCAAGATGAGGCATGCAGCCAGGCAGTGGTTAGACCGGAGCCAAGGCTGATGGAAGAAGGGGTGTGACGCGTTCGGGTCAGCAGGGCTGGCATCTTGAGGGTTCACCCCAGAGTGCAGCCGAGCTCACGCCTCCTCCCCTGCCCCCCACCCCATGGGACACAGGCTCCCACAGACAGGCCCTCAGCCACTCACCCCCTGGGCAGTGGCGGGCAGCGGGCCTCCAGCTCCTCCAGCGTGGGCAGGGCGTCCCGAAGCGGGTGCAGGTCGCCCACCACCACCGTGGCCCTGCGTTTCCGCTCCTCCTTACGCTTCTGCTCGGCCATCTTGATGGCTTCGATCTCTGAGGCAGAAGGGACAGGGTCCGAGAGGGGACAGATGTCCGTCACCTGCAGTTCCTGCTGTCACTCACACCCCGCCCTGGAGACCGCGCTGCTGTTCCCCGTAATCACAGGGCGGGCTTTCTAATTACAGGCTGAGCGCGAGCCTGGGGCCACGGCAGGGGCCGCTGGCACAGGCCGGGCGCCCTCCGTCCCGGAGCAGTCGAGACGGGGTAAGAAAGCACAGGCATGGCGGGGAGGCGTGGGGAAAGGGGGCTTGCAGGGCCTTCAGGGAGGGCGTGGTCTCCAGATGGGAACGTCACCAGATCAGCCGTGGCAAAGCTGTGCCGTGAGAAAGGTCCTGCGGTGCTCATGGATGTGTGCGGGCCTGAACTGAGCTGGGACCCCCACTGACAAGGCCACCTGTGCCCCGCAGGTCCGGAGTGGGGGCCCAGGAAGACCGCCCCTCCCCTCGGAGCCTCTCTGGGATTACTGAGATTTGCAAGGTGACAATTCGGCGCCTTGGCTCCTGCCGGAGGTGGTAAACACCTCGCACAGCCCCTCTCCCTGGCGAGCCGGGCTCGGGAGGGCAGGTGGGCGGGAGGACTTAGGAGGCAGGCGGGGTGGAGGGCTGCGGAGCTGGAATAAGGAAGGCAGTGCCAAAGGTCTGGGCCTGAAGAAGGGCTGTGTCAGAAGTTGGCGTGGAGGCCAAACCCTTGGCTCACAAAGGCCAGGACACCTGTGCTACAAGCCACACCAGGAGGAAGCCCCTGGACAGAGCACAACCACAGCTGGTACCACACCTGTAGGCAGACGCCAGATACACCAGGCACGGGCCGCCTGGAAGGCCATTCTCGCCCATGTCCAGTCCTGCGTCCAAACCTATGACGTCATTCTACGTCCTGCTTTTCAAAAAGACTCAGCACGAGAGAGGGTCAAGCTGCAAAGACCCCCTGGATCCAAAGCCAACACGAAACAGAACCAGAACAGGGTAGCAGGAAGAGACACTCAGCAAGGACAGCTGTGTACCGAACCTGTGACCACCTGCTCTACAAGGCGAATTATGCACCAATTAAACGGTACAGGCTGGCAAGGGACGCCTGCATAATCCCAGCAACTCAGTAGGCTGAGGCAGGAGGATGATGAGCTTCAGATCAGCCTAAATGACCCTGTCACCAAGCAGATATATAAATACATATATAACACTACAGATAAGAGAACTCACAGGCCAAAACACACATTAAGAGCTGCTCAACCTCACTAGGAATACAGGAAAAGAAAGTCCCAACTACGGACACGCTGTTCACCTATTAGACTGCAGAATGAGACAAGTCTGCTCACAGCACATCAGGAGAACGGCAGCCCGGGGCACAAGGAGGCAGGTGGCAAGGGGGCAGGCGTGAGCAGGCACGGCTACGGGGACGAGGGCAAAGCCACGGCACAGCGCAGGTGGTTCCAACACACAGGGCGCAGCCAACTGGGGAATGCGCAGCCCCGAAAAGACACACTCCCGACCACGCCGCAGAGCCCACGGAGGCTGTCGAACTGATACAAGACTGTAGCAAGCTCACAGCACACACAACTGCTGTGAAAAAACAAAGTCAATTCCACTGACAACAGCGTCAAAACTTGTAAAGTATTTAGCAGTGAGTTTGTCCAAATCAAACACACACACACACACACACACACACACACACAC
>RJWM01011761.1:0-58942 GCA_004363535.1 Dasyprocta punctata | reverse complement strand
ATTTGATTTTCTCTATAGCTTCATCAAGCTGTTTCTTTATTGCATTTTCTATCATTTCAGAAAATCCATTTGTGTGACTCCCACTGTCTTCCATTTCAGTATCTCTTGGGTTTGTTCTTTGTGGGCTGGGGGACTGAGACTGCCTCTTGGTCTTTCGTTTTGTCATTTTCTTCTGGAATCTATGTAGCTCTGTGTCCTGCGCAGCTGGCTGGCCTTCCCCTGAGGTTCGTGCTGATTCTTGCAGCGTGCAGGATTGCGGGACCCAGTAGGCTGGGTCCCGTGCGCAGCAAGGAAGGGCGGCCTCCTGGGGCGTGCAGGTGGAGCCTCCTCCTTAACTGGGTGGGGGCCAAGGCCTCCCGGTCCCAGGGAGCTATGCTGGGCACCGCGCGTGACGCGGACCCGACCCTGGTTCTGTCCGCAAGCTCGGCCCAACAGCTATGCGTGCAGGGCAGGCCCGGGCAGGTCCCAGGCCTACAGTGCCGGGAGCAACCCTGCTGGGCGGCGGGGTCTGCACAGGAGCTGTGGGATGGCACACACTCGAGCCAAGCCGCTCGGCTGAAGAATGGAGCTGCCGTGCGCTCTGCACTCTGGTGGGGGGGGCCCAAGCTCTCCAGGTCTCTGCAGCTATGTTGCTCAGTTCCCGGTGAGCAGCTCTGGGGTCCTGGGCTGATTTGGAATGGGCTGCGTACCTCTGTGTCCTGTGCGGCTGGCCGGCGTTCCCCTGAGGTTCGCGCTGATTCTTGCGGCGTGCAGGATCGTGGGACCCAGTAGGCTGGGTCCCGTGCGCAGCAAGGAAGGGCAGCCTCCCGGGGCTTGCAGGTGGAGCCTCCTCCTTAACTGGGTGGGGGCCAAGGCCTCCCGGTCCCAGGGAGCTATGCTGGGCACCGCGCGTGACGCGGACCCGACCCTGGTTCTGTCCACAAGCTCGGCCCCACAGCTATGCCTCAAGATTTTCTCTTCTGAAAGTCCTCTTAATTTGTTTGTAGTTGTTTCAGTCATCATTCTAACAGAAGCAGTTCATTCTGGATTTCAATAGAATGCTACCTTTTCTTTTTGATACTTGAAATCATCTCAGTATTTTTTCTTTTCAGATTTTTCAACATATGGGCTTCTTTTAGCATTTAGATGATTTCTTCTTTAATATTAAAATAAAAGTTGATAGCTTTCTTACAAATTTTAGAATCTTTGTTAACACTGTAGGATGGTTTTCTAAGATGCAGGAAAACAATAAACAAGTCCATGATGTCATAGTCTTCTTTCCTTCTAAATAGCAAATATGTGTACTATCAGGAACATGGAAGGCTACAATTTTACTTCTTGATTTCCTCCTTTTGCTATAAGGCATCTTTATTTTTTTGTTTTGTATAAATGAGCATTTCAACAAAGATGAGACGCTAAAAAAAACATCTTATTAGAGAAACATAAGAGGCATTCCTACAAAGGCCAGGAATAAGCCAAGGATACTTACTATTTTCACTAATTTTTAGTGAAATAATACCTCACTGTATTGGAGGTATTAGTCAATGTTTTTTTTGGGGGGGTGGGAATCGGGGATCGAACTCATGACCTCACGCTTGCCAGCAAGCACTTATGCTGCTGAGCTAAATCCCCAGCCCCTAGTCAATGTATTTTGATAAAAGAAAACAAGAAGAAACTTAAGGATTAAATAAAAGTAGACAATTTCTATTTGCAGATGACATAGTAGATACCTGGAAAACTCCAGGTATGTAATACACAATACAAAAAGCACTAGGTATATATGTCTACTGAGAAACACAGAATGTGACTAGTTTTGAATGAGATGTGCCTTGAATATGAAATACACACTGGAATTTGAAGACTTGTGGAAAAAATGTAAAATGTTTCATTAATAATGGTTTATATAAATTACATACTAAAATAATTACATTTTGGATATTACGAATTAAATATACTGGTGAATTAATTTTGCCTGCTTCTGTTTTAAATGTGTCTTCAAGAAAATTTTTGATTACATGTGGGGCTTGAATTATATTTCTTTTTTTTTTTAGATTTTTTTTTTTATTTTAAAGAGGATAAAACCAAGGAAAATAAAACAGAATAAAACCAACAAAAAATAAACCAACAAGAGTTGGGCGTGGTGGCGCACGCCTTTAATCCCAGCACTCGGGAGGCTGAGGTAAGAGGAACATTGTGAGTTCGAGGCCTGCTTGGGCTACAACGTGAGCGCAAGGTCAGCCTGAGCTACATAGTGCGACCCTGACTCAAAAAACCAGGGCTGGGAGTTTGGCTCAGTGACTTAAGCACCTGACAGGCGTGAGGTTGTGAGTTCAATCCCTGGTGCCGCAAAAAAAAAAAATAAATAAATAAATAAACCAACATAAGTGATACAGGACTTTAAAACCTTATGAAACCAACAATAGTTACCATAATGCCTTTTTTTGTCTTCAAAACAGCTGCAGATACTTTCAGACATAGTAAAAACTGAACAGAACAGAATAGAAACAATAAAACCAAAACAGTGAATGCAATAAAGGACTTCAAAATAAGCCACCAGTAAATTCAAAATGGCTACCATAATATGTCTTGTTATCTTTCAAATAGCTGGTCATGTCATCAGATTTAACATAATCAAACAAAACAAAAAAGAATAAAATCCAACCCAACAAAACAATGAAAATGGTATGGTTTCCTGGCCGGGATTGCTTCCTGGTGAGGCCTAGATCTCCCCACCTCCCTCCCACAGTCCAAGAGTGGCACAGACTCATGGAGAGAAGCTTGGGTGTGGCTGTCCCCACTCTGGCAGCAGCCAGCACATTGAATTATATTTCTGTATGATCAGTGATAAAATTATATACTCAGTGATAAAATCAGCTTAAATAGTAAAAAAATTCACCAAAGAAACAACATACAATCAGCACGCAAAACTCAACAGCCCTCATATACACAGAAATGGTGTTAGAAAATATAATGGAAGGGAAACCTCTGTTTAGAATAAAATCAAGATAGATGAAAGGCCAAGGAATAAAGTTAACAACAAATATATAAAACCCATGAGAGGATAATTACAAAATACTTCTGAGAGACACCCAAATAGACTTGAACAAATAAAAAGATAGCTCTTGTCCTTATTCTTATGTTCTTCTATATCCTCAAATTGTTGCTCTAAGATAATTTACAAATTTAATATAATCTCAATAAAAATTCCAAGAAGACTTCCTTTTACTGCTGTCAGACAGGTTGATGCCAAAATTCATTTAAAAAACTGCATGGGTTCAATCCTTAGCACTGAAAAAAAGTTCATTTAAAAAATAAACCAATGAAAACTGCTTAGAAAACAACAAAAAATAAGACCTGAAAAGCATTAGCATTAGCAGATACTATAACAAACTACAAAGCCTCTACAATTAAAACTATGGCACTGGTGCCTAAATGGATAGCTGTGCCAATGAAATGGCAAAACAGACCCAACTATATACATACATCTGGTATGATACAGTTGGTATCTCAAATCACCAGGGTAAAGATGGACATTTTAATAAATGATAAAGGAACAATGGACAAACATGGGAAAAAGAAAATTAGACCTATTTCTCATATCATATACAAGAAAAAAGTCTAAGTGGCTCAGTAATCTACAATATATATATAAAAACTATTCAAGTATTATAAGAAAATGTAAGTGAATCCCTGTTACAAAAAGTTGATGAATTTAACTAGAGAATAAAATCAAAATGGTTGCATGACAAATAAGGAAATATACTAAAAACATCACAAGCAAAGTACATATTGGGAGAAAATATTTATAATATAGATCACAATAAAAAGGTTAATATACCTAAACATACAAAGGGCTTTTTTAAATTGAGGAGGAAAAAGACCTAGAAGTAAATGGGCAGAACACAGAAAAAGACAATTCACATATGCACACAAAAAGGTAAGATGGCCCATACACATATGGAAAGATGTTAAACTTCACTCATAAAAAGAGAAATGAAAATTATAACTGAGAAACCATGTCTCACTTATACTGACAAAAAAGTCGAAAGTTTGATGGTACACAGTTGGCAAGTCCACAGGAAAACAGGCACTGCTACATTGCTGGTAAGAATAAAGACTAGTATCATCTTTAGGGAGAGGAATTTGGCAATATTTAAGAAAATTATTATTCCTGGGTCCAACAATACCTTCTAGAAATTTACCTTCATGATGTATTTTCAAATATGAAAAATATATGTATACAAGTTTAGGCTGGGGATATAGCTCAGTGGCATAGCGCCTGCCTGGCAAGTGTGAGGTCATGAGTTTGATTCCCGGCACACACACACAAGTTTATTAACTACAACATTATTTGTAATTATAAAATACCAAGGGCTGGGGATATAGCTCAGCAGCTCAGTGCCTGCCTGTCAAGTACAAGGTCATGAGTTTTAGTCCCAGTACCAAAAATAAATAAAATAAAATAAAATAAAATACCAGAAATTACCTGATGCCCAAACATAGAAGATTGGTTGGCTAAACTATAATCATGTAAAAATATATAATGGCATATTCTACAGCTTAGAATAAGGGAGATTTTTACATGCGTTCCCAATACAGTGACTCCCACAGTTTACTGTTAAGTGAGAAAAGAAAGCAAAGTGCAAAACAGAATGGAGAATAGTGTAAGAAGGAAAGGTAGGAAGATACATATGTGTCAGTTTCCTTTTGCAAAATGAAACACTGGAAGAATAAACCAGAAAATCACAAAAGTGATTGCTTATAAAGGGTAATGGTAGCAAAGGGAATATGGTAGAAAGGGCGAAGAAGGATACTTCTCTCAGCAAACTTTTTTGACTCTTGAAGCAAGTATAATATTCTACATAATTAAATAATAAAATTAAATCAAGAAAGGAAAAACCAAATGCAAACACAAACACATGAGTCAAACTGTATTTTACAGGAATAACACTGTAACACTGAAGAAAAAGTAATTCAATTAATTTTTAAATGCAGTACTTTGTATAGCTTCTATCTAGGGAAGGTAAAATGTAAACAAATCTTGAATTCTTTCTAGTAGGTATTTTTTTTTCTACAGTGGTATGAGTCTAGCAAAAACTACCTTACATGTATTATAGGACTGATGTTAGTGGGGACCAAGGTTCTTACGGTAGAAAAAGAAAGATCCCTAAATATCCTAACAACCTATAAATGTTAACAGTGTCCCAAAATAGTCTTGGAATGCTTTTTTTCTCTATCCATACAAAGGCTCCTTAGACCAGTGGTTCTCAGACTTCTGCCAGCATCAACATTACTTACAGGGATTATTAAACTTCAGGTTTCTGGACCTCAGGTTCTGAGTTTCTGACTCTGTAGGTCTGGGAATGTTTTTCTTTTTCTATTTGTTTGTTTGTTTTTATTTTTGTTTTCCAGTACTGGCGATTGAATCTAGGGGCTTCACACTGAGTTACATCTTTAGTCTATTTTTAATTTTTATTTTTTTGGTACCGGGGATTGAACTCATGACCTTGCGCTTGCCAGGCCAGTGCTATGCTGCTGAGCTATATCCCTGGTCCTGGGAATACGTTTTTTTAACAACTTTTGAAAACAAATCCATATGCCTTTTCACACTCCATGTCCTAACAGCAGTTCATCAGCTATAACTGTAAAATACATCCAGAATCAGCATATTTTCCATCACTCCCTCTCTTACTTCCTTCATGATGGTCTAAGCCATCACTACCTCTAATCTGAATTAGTGCAGTAGTTGTTTAAATGATTTGGTCCTGGTCCCCTAGTCTAATTTCAACATAGCTACCACAGTAAGTGTTTTATTTTATCTTTTAATTAATTAATTAATTAATTAATTTTTTGTGCACTGGGGATGGAACTCACAACCTCCCACCTGCCAGATAGGTGCTTAAGCTGCTGAGCTAAACTCCCAGCCCTAGTTTTTTGAGGCAGGGTCACACTATGTAGTTCAGGTCGGCCTTGATCACGTTGCAGCCCAAGGCAGCCTCAAACTCAAAGCGCTCCACCTACCTCAGCCTCCCAAGTGCTGGGATTAAAGGTGTGTGCCACCACGCCCAGCTAAGTCTTTTATTTTTATTTATTTATTTTTATTTTTAGTACCGGGGATTGAACTCATGACCTAGTGCATGCCAAGCAGACACTTGTGCCGCTGAGCTAAATCCCTGGAACCTAGTAAGTCTTAAATACACCTCAAATCTCATTATTCCCCTCCTCAAAAGTTCTGATACCCTCTCATCTTACCCATAGTTAAAGCTAAGATCCTGACATAAACCTACTCAATTCTACATATCTGATCCCTTCATTACTCTTCTTGACCTAATTTCCTGCCACTGGCCCTAGACTACTTTTAACAACAGTGTCCTTTTTGCTGTATACACAAACGAGTGATTTTGGTCTCAGGAGTACTTTCCACTCTAAAAATTTATTGAGGACCATGAAGAGTGTGTGTGGTATACATCCATATCAGAAATTAAAATTGAGAAATAAATTTTAAATTAGCAAAACATTTTAATATATCTTTATGAAAATTACTGTATTTCCCCAAACAAAAAAAGATTAGTAATAAGAATATCATTACAGTTTTGCAAATCTCTTTAATGTCTGACCTAAGAGAAAATAGCTAGATTCTCCTATCTACTTTTACATACAATCTGTTATGGTTGAAGTATATGAAGGAAATCCACATTCCTGGAGATATTTGGAAAAGGGGGAGTATTGAAAAAGATTTCAAGTAATTCTGGATATTTATCCTTGGTGCTATACCAAAAACTCAGTAAGTGGCAGCTTTCTTTCTTTCTTTCTTTTTTTTTTTGCGGCACCGGGGCTTGAACTCATAACCTTGCGCCTGCCAGACAGGCACTTAAGTCACTGAGCCAAACTCCCAGCCCTGGGTTTTTGAGGCAGGGTCACACTGTGCAGCTCAGGCCGGCCTTGTGCTCGCGTTGTAGCCCAAGCCGGCCTCCAACTCACAACGCTCCTCCTACCTCAGCTTCCCGAGTGCTGGGATTAAAGGTGTGCGCCACCACCCCCGGCTAGCGGTAGCTTTCTTAATATGAATTGAAATGTGGAATCTGAAATCATGCCAACGAACTTTTCACACTTTGTTAATATTAAAATTCATTGGTCTACCTTAAACTTTGAATGAATTTTCATCCATGTTTGATTTTGTAACATCATGACTTGGTCATCTAGAACACACTGTTTCACTGAGTTATACAGATTCTCCAAAAAAGTGGTCAGTTCATCTGATTGCTCTATAAATGCTTTTTCTTGAGTCAAACACAGAACTTCCATTAGGAGAGAATTGCTCTCATCACGCAAGATGTTAAAAACATATGTACGTAAAGCTGGGTGTGGTGGCACATGCCTGTGATTTCAGCGCTTGGAAGGCTAAGGCAGGAGGATCACCAAGAGTTTGAGGCCAGCCTGAACTACACAGTGAAACCCTGTCTCAAAAAACAAACAAACAAACAAACAAACAAACAAACAAACAAAAAGCATACAAAGGTTGAATTTAATAAAAATACATTTTGCTGTTTTGCTGCTTTATCAAGTCTCCTCTTGTTCCCCTTCCTCATTTTTCATTTTGGTTCCTTGGCAATATGTAGTGGTGAGACATTATTATCATTACAATTTGATGTTATTGCCCTGATTCATGCCAAAGTGTCAGGAGTTCCTTGTGCACCATCAGTGCAAATATCAACCAAACAAAAAAGGCAAATGTAGTTAATGTTATTCTGAAAGTAGTTTTGACTTTGAAATTCCTTGGAAAGGTTCTTGGGGGAACACAAGGGCCCAAGGAGCACTGTTTATTTTTCTAAGATATCTGTATCTCTACTCAAATAGCACTTTTGATGATGCTTTCCTTGATCATTCTATATAACACAATACCCTCCCACCCTACCCGCATTCTTTATCATCCACTTCCATTACACCGTGCTTTATTTTTTCCCCAGAGAAATTAACAGTATTTGTTTGTGTATTCTTTGTTCCCCAATGAGAATATAACTTCCTAAGGACAGATATAACTTCTTGTATCTTCCTCCTTGAATTATATTCTACTCAGAGTAAGTATTCAATAAAGGCTAGTTGCATGAATGAATATAACCCATAATCTAGCATTTGATTTTAGGATTCTGCTTTCCTTTCACTGCTTTTTAGTGCTTTATGTCTTATGTCCCCAGTAGGTTTACAGACTCTCAGAACACGGGCTAACCTATGCTCCATGTAGTTCCCACGGCTTCAGGTACAGGCCTTGGACATACTATGTGCCCCTGGCTAAAGTGGAGCAACTAGAGATTTCAGAGTGCAAACAAGTCAGTATCCTGCTTTCCTTTCCCCCTTTCCACTACTTTTTTGCTTAGACTTTTCATGGTAATAACTGGTATGAAAACCCTAATGTTTTTACTTCACAGTGGGTAATTTGGGCATTATCTGGGACCAGTTACTACAGGGATTACACACATTAGTAGCAATTTCTAGTTTTTCAAAGTGGTTCAAAGAAATGCCATTTATTCACATGCTAGTTTTTAATTACTCTGGGAACTTTCAATTCTACTCCAATACTGGCAGGTATATAATATGATTAGGTATCCAAAAGTCCAAGTATATCTTATCTAAAATAGCAAATGGAGTACATGGTAATTATTTTAGCATCTTTGGAATACAAGGTATTACCTAGAAATCAAGTTAGGCTGTCAGAAGTTGGTTCAACATATTCTGGCTTTAAGGTTAGGAAAAATTTTGTATTTCACTGCAAACTCATTTGGACAACTGGTTTTGATTTGAAACTGTGCTGGCTGATTTCAGATTTAGCTTCCTGGTTTTTATACATCTCGCATTTAGATGTGGCACACTTTGTTGGTAACATGGTCTACCTTCAATTCAGTATTTACTCTATTTGCTTATTTTGGGATCAAGTCCATGGTTTCCCTAAACTTGATTTTCACATGCTTCCAGTTCTAGGAGTCTCTAACACTGAAAGCTTAATGGAATGTGGCTAATAAAACCAGGTTTTTCCAGAGAAATTGTCTCCTGAATGCTTTAAAGTTATTTATTTAATTCCAATTCCACTGTGACTATCTTAATTCAGATCTTCATTATCTCTTCCCTTAAACACTAAAATGGTGAACTGATGTCTTTCTGTTTCTAACTTGTTCCCACCTATCATTATCTTTATGTTTTATCTAATAGGTCACAAAAGTGTCTGAATAACAAAGATGATTGTGTCACTCCTTAGGTTAAAATCTTCCATGTCTCTTTTTTCCTGGGAAAAATCTCTCTGCTCAAGCTCTATTTATTTTGCCATCTCCACTGATTTCAGTTTCCTGACATATGCCTTTGTGTTTCAGCTTTCAGAGCCATTCTTTTTCTCAGCATTTTCTTAGCTTGTTTCTTCATAGATTATTCTCCCAGGAATTCCTTCCCCATCTGGCTACCAACTTTAGGAATCCTTCAGCAAATGACAAAAATCCAAGAAGTCTTATCCAACCTACCTCTTTCCTTTTTTACTAGGGGTGGTGGTGATGCTGGGACTGAACCCAGAGCATTCACACTGAGTTATATCCTTAGTTCTTTTTCAATTTTTGAATTTTGAGATAGGGTTTTTGCTCAGCCTGGGCTTGAAGTTGGAGTCCTCCTGCCTTAGCTTCCCAGAGTGCTGGGATTACAGGTGTACCTGGTTTCCCTCTTTTCACCTGTTCAGTTCATGTAATAGTAAACTATATTATTGTGAACTTTATATATTTATATATTTCTGGGTAACTGTTAAATATTTTATCATATTTTGACAATCATTTTATAAAAGCACCTTCATTTATAATATAAGCTTTTAATAGTAAACATGTAGGATTTACTACTGTATAAACAACATACATCTTCTGACAGTTAAGACAAATAAAATCTAAGGAAGGGACTTACTGGGCATCAGTTTCCTATATATAAAATAATGGCATTAGATTAGAAAATAACACTTTTTAAGAATTTGTGAGCAAGTGTTACTACAGTCCCCACTTAACAGATGAGGATACTACAGCTAAGGGAGATTAAATAATTTGCTAAATCACGAAGTTAGTATAATTCTAAAATGTTCTTTCTATTCGAATGCTTTATGAAGATTCTATGATTCTAAAAAAAAATCAAATCTAAACAGGATACAGAAAAAGTCAGATCAGCAACCATTCTTACTCCCTGCTATTATATTTATTTATATCTCACCTTCCCTAATAAAACTAAATATCCTATTTTGCCTTACACACCACCAATACACATGAGAAATAAAATAAATATTTTTGATTGAATTTACTGAATTTTCAACATCATGTATTATACTGAGAGCCAGGTGTCAGTCACAGATGTTACTTTGGAAATTCAAGAATTAAAAACTTTCATGTTCATGTAGAAAATATTTACGTATTTTTTGGGATGGGATCGGGGCCTACCTCCTACCAAGTTAGTCAAGATGAGAACATTAATGTATTTGATGTATATTAATATAATTCTCAACACACACACACGCGTGCGCGCGCACACACACACACACACACAAGCATGGTAATACTTGGTGAACTAGCTGTCATGAAAAGTAAGAAACTAGAGGACCATAATCTTTGATCCAAAATGGCTTCCAGGTAATACAAAGCATAGGCATACTGCTAGTAGCCTTACTGGGAGGGTGGGAAGCAAGGGGATGTGCTTGAAATACCCTTAGGGGTGTGTTCTTCCTTGTGCCCCCAGGTGGCTCTTCCAATCCTTTGTAATTCAAAGAAAGTTAAAATTCCCAGCTATTATTGCCACTGACATGGCTGGGTGCATAATCATGTATACAGGTAGCTCTGCTCAGTCATAAATGACCTTCCCTGTGAGGACAAACTGCATTTCATTTTCTGCAGCTGAAAAGCATGTGCCTGGCCTGAGAAGTTGACTTCTTGTGCATATGTATAATAAATAGTTACTGGTGCTTTGAAGTATCTCTATCCACTCCTGGTCTTTCTCATTCTACTCCCAACACATGTTTCATATGCTTTCCAATCACCATATGCTGATTTAAGAGCTCTGGAGTTTCTGGTAGGTTCCACTAATGCATTTCTAAAATAATTTATAGAAATATCTTATAAATAAGAGAATTACACTTCACAATCCTTAAGATACTTTAACACTAACTCCACATTCATAATTTCATCAGCTTTATCTTCCTAGAGTTATCCCTAAAGTTCTTCTGAGGAACAGAGGAGTGCAGCGTAGTAGAAAGAACATAGATTTTGAAGTCAGAAACTAGGACCTAGGTTCAAATCCTTGCAAATAACCTGTTTTGGTTATGGATTATTACAAAGTTTAAGATAAAGTTTGGAGATGTGTTTTAGTACTGTCTGACATTATCATGGGAATCAACAAATTTTAGTTTGTATTCTACCTTTAACTTTTCTGAGCCCCAGTTTCCTCATATGTAAAAGAAGGACATTTAGATAATGCATCAATGTATCTTTGGAACCTAGCATGAGCTTGGTAAATGGAAATTTCCTTATTAAGATAGTGCTCATTAAATATTCTTCTAAACAAAATTCAAAAAAATGATTAATAGCTACCATGGTGGCACATGCCTGTAATCCCAGCACTTGGAGGCTGAGGCAGGAGGATCACCAAGAGGTTGAGATCAGCCTGGCTGCAAAGTGAGTTCAAGGCCAGCCTGAACTGCACAATGAAATTCTGTCTCAAAAAGCCCCCCCAACACAAAAAACAAACAAACAAACCAAAAAACCAAACCAAAAGAAAAAAAACAAACAACTAAAAAAAATTAATAACTGGGTGTGGTGGTGCATGCTGTAATCCCAGAACTCTGAGGAGGATCATAAATTCAAGCCCAGCCTAGGCAATTTAGCAACTTAGTGAGACTCTACTTCAAAATGAAAAAAATTTTAAAACAGCAGGGGATGTAGCTAGTGTGAAGCCCCTGGGTTCAATCCCAGTTCCACCGATAAATAAATTTTAAAAAATGATTAGTTTGACTAAGAACTAAATGGAAGATAAACAGAAGGTTAAACATATTACTATGGCCTGGCCTGGTGACCTGCATTCTTTTCTAGGATGTATACAGTGATTATTAACCATTTTTGTGTGAGTAAAGATAGCATTAATGTAGACTTCCATAATTTCTAAGGGCAAATACTCTATGTCCTTACTGATCTGAAAGAAGAGAAGTCATCACAGGAAAAAGAGGAAGAATTCTCTTGTCTGATCAAAGTTTTATTTGCATTACATCTTGGTATTGTGATAAAAGAATTGTAAAAGCACTCTTCAAATCTTGTAAATTAACGTTTTTGCTTACTAGTGGGGGAAAAAATGAATCATTAGAAAATTCTCTTATCTAACATGGCCATCATGTTCCAAAGTTTGGTTCAACATCAATGGTTAGAGAAAAATAACACTGGAGGAACAAGATTATCAAGAACAATGTGAAAAGGATTCGGGTAAAACAAGAGACAAATTTGAGCCAGGGGACCAACAGTGGAGAAAAGCATATTTCACTTCCAAATAAAGAATATTTTTACCTATTTGGACTATCATGCACAAAAGGTGCTCCTTTGGGAGGTTAAAACCTTTTTGTCTGTGGAGTTTAGGTGCAGGGATATAAGCATTTAAAGGGTATGCTGTCAAGGTTAAATCCTGAATTTGTGGGAGGTTGAATTTAATGACCTTTGAGATTTCCTCTAAATCTGAGATTCTAGGATATCACATTTTACCTTCCTGACAGTTCACCTTTAATATTAAAGTGACTAACTGAATCTTTGATCAAAGTAGTTTATAGATGGGAGAGAATACAAGTCTTTATGTATTGGAAAGATATGAAACTCATGTTGTTGGATGCATGTTTTCAAAATTCTATTTTTTCATCCAAAAATGGGCATCTGAGATGAACATACACTTCTCAGATGAAGAAGTACAAACAGCAAATAAATATATGAAAATATGTTCAACAGCACTGGTCATTTGAGAGATGCAAATGAAAACAACACTGAGATTCCACCTCAACCTGGAAAGAATGGCTAACATCAAGAAATCAACCAATAACAAGCACTGGAGGGGCTGTGGAGAAAAAGGAACCCTTCTCCACTGTTGGTGGGAATGTAGGCTGGTGCAACCACTGTGGAAGTCAGTGTGGAGATTCCTCAAAAAGCTAGGATTGGAGGTCCCATTTGACCCAGCTATTCCCATTCTGGGTATCTTCCCAAAAGAACTAAAAACATACAACAGTGATATATGTGCACCTATGTTTTATAGATGCACAATCCATAATAGCCAGATACTGGAAGCAACCTGAATGCCCCTTGACCGAGAAATGGACAAAAAAGATGTGGTATTTTTATATAATGGAATACTACTCAGCTATAAAGAACGACAAACTAGACATTTTCACTCTTAAATGGATGCACCTTGAAAATATACTTACCAGTGAACTAAACAAGTCACACATATGTAACCATCGTATTGTTGCACTTGTGTGACAAATTGAAAGAAAATTTATGTATGTATATAAAAAAATAGTTAAGATAGTTAAAAAAAGAATTTTGAGTGAAAAGCAGTTTTCACAGGGTCATTTTCAGATTTCACTTTTAAAGTGAATTGTTCTTTTGAAAATAATATAGCAGTCATAACAAAAAAATAGTCATACAGTTTGTTTCTCTTGATTCACTGAGGTGAAAGTTTTGTGCTAATAATTTTCTAGACAATGCTTCATGTCTACATCTTATACTCTAAACAACTACTGTGAATATAACAATATGCAATGGGTTGATTATTGTTACTGTCCTATTGGCCTGCTGTGAAATTCTGTTTTACTGTACTCTTTTTTTCTGTTTAAAATAAAAAAAGAAAGAAAAGAAAAAAAAATTCTATTTTTTCATGTGAAAGTTTAAATTTATCATTGGAAGCAGATGCTCATAGGTTGTCTTCTTTGAACTGACAAAATCATTTAATTTTAGAGAAACTATGTTATTCTTTCAAGAGAATGTTTGAAGTTGGGTGTGGTGGCTCATGCCTGTAATCTTAGCACTCTGGGAGGCTGAGGCAGGAGGATCATAAATTTGAGCCCAGACTGGGAAATTTAGTGACTTAGCAATAACCTGTCTCAAAATAAAAATCTGGGATGTAGCACAATGTGAAGGCTCTAGTTTCAATTTCCAGAAGTAGGGAGAGGGGAGAGAAGATAACATTTGTTGAAAAGTTCAGCTTGCATCTCAAAGAATCACAGCTTACACCAATCACAAGAATGCTTTTTCCAGAACAACACTATTGTTGGGTATTTCAAAGATGGAAAAACTGAACTTGGAGAGGTTAAAAGACTTGCCAGAGCCCACACAGCTAATGCTAAGATTTGAATCTCCATTTTTCAGTCTCCAGAGTCTGTGCTCTTTTCATTATGTTACTCTGAAACTGATAATTTTGGGAGTATATTTCCAAGTAAAAGGAAGAAGACAAAGAACTAACCATGCCTCATTGAAACAGTGAAGGACATTAGGACTTCGATATTTTCTAGATTTCTCTATATAGTCCTTAGCACTTCTAGCTGCCCAAAGAATTTATTATCAGATTTATTCTTTATGTAGCAACAAAAGAGCATATGGAATTGGTAACGGGTTCTTAAAATGTAAGACAGCCCAGCTTTTGCATCTGTGTCTATATGACAAGGAGAACATGGACAATGGAAAAAAGGAAAAAAAAAAAAAAAAGGAGAAACTCAGTTAATTGACAGCTTCCTGGCCTTGAACTTTATATTTATTTACAGCAGTCTCTCACTGGCCTTGGCAGTTACTTAATGGATGTATTCTTTATTAGCTTAGCTCAACTTGGCTGGGTTCAGCTATGTGCTGTCAGCTGGGCTGATGCCAAGTCTGAAACTCCATTCCTCCATATTCTGATTGCTTAATAAAGCACAGACTACCTTCCCTGCTCCTACCTAACACCTGTGTTGCTCCATACCCAGTGCCTTTTTTCCCTCTTGATTCTTACGCTACAGGCTGGGGAGAGAACTTCTATAACTATAATGACATGGCACATTTTCTCTGGCACTTCAAGGCTGAATTTGTACAGAGTGAAGAAAACAAAAAGGTAATTAAAATCATTCATGATGGGGTTACAAGACAACTTCAAAAGCTTCATACTACTGAAACTCAAAGACATGACTGACCCAGTTGTCTAAGCCTGTAAGTAAGATGCACAACCCAGCAAGTATAAGGCTCTCTCTTTTCAGAAGACAGTGTACTCATTTGTCTGGTGAAACCCAGGCTACTCAGACAGGTGGCATCTAAGCACAATGTGAGGGAGCATCTGCAAGTCAGTTGTATAGTCAAATGAACATATTCCAGCTTTCCTTAGCATAAGACAGTGAATTTTAAAAGTTTACAGTTAAACTCTGGGCTTCTTGTCATATCCTTGTAACTTTCTGTTTGTCTTTGCTTTATTGAGGATTCTGTCAAGTTTCTCTTACTTTCTTGATATACATGAATGCTTGTGTCTTGATTTTCTTCTAGTCAGTCACTATTGAGACTCAAAAATTTTCATTTCCAATTGAAATAAACCCTCAAAACCATCTTGGGAATTAATGGAAAAATTTAGTAACAGAATTTATACTACAGGTTTCCAATGTGATTTCCTTAAAAGTCACCCACACTTAAAATAGGAAATTTTCTTTAATCCCAGCACTTGAGGCTGAGGCAGGAGGATCGTTGTGAGTTTGAGACCAGCCTGGGCTACAAAGTGAGTTCAAGGCCAGCCTGAACTGCATAGTGAGACCCTGTCTCAAAAAATAGGGCCAGGGATTTAGCTCAGTGGCATAGGTTCCTGTCTGGTAGGTGCGAGGTTGTGAGTTCGATCCCTGGTACCAAAAAAAAAAAAAAAAAAAAAAAAAAGGTAATTTTACAATGTGATACATATTGATGCTGGCATACAATAGGTGTCACAATAAAAGCTAAAATAAACCTAAATGAGTTCTATGTATTTCCAACAGCAGGTGTAATCAAATTGATAAACTGCCTAAGTGACATTTCACTATTTTTAGGAATTTGAAAAATGCCAATTGTTTCAATACACATACTCAAATCCACTACCATTCTTAGGCACATGGAGTTAGAAAAGGAGGAGAGACAATGGGCAGAGCCAAGGGGCAGCTTAAGATACCTGAAAGAGGGGCATGGGACAAGGTTCTTCTATCCCTTGGGCACATATAATTAAAATCAGTGGAAGAATCTAGATTCTCTGCTTCATAGGGCTATTCACTCACTTTTCCAAATTCTTATTTGTATACCATAAGCATGCCATCAAGAGAAGACCAGCTACAGGAGTACTGGCTCACTGCATAAATGACATCTTGAAAATACATTTTTCCTGACCAAAACAGAATACTTTCATGGCTCTGTGTGTAGTTCCATTTTTCTTGAAGATACTGGACATCTTAATTTAGATAAAACTAATATATAGTAGGCATCTATTATGTGTTACATGGTGCTATGCATTTGTACACCCAGTTTCCATTTCAATCACTCAGTCAACCTGGTAGCTAGACATTCTCTCTAACCTCTACTGAGCCCAGTACTGCAAACATGGGGTGCTTCACACTTGTTAGAGAATGGGTAAACGAAGGCCAGATATATTCTCATTCAGGACACCAAAGAATTTGCTTCACTCATTAACCAATGCGCCTATATCATTTCTGGCATGGCTAGTGAACACTTTCTTAGGAGACAAGTGAGGGATCTTGGCTTCAGAAGCTTCATATGGAGGCTATATCTCCCTGCTTGTGGTTTACGGAAAAAGAAATTGGGTAGAAAGGCAAGGGAGTGGTCCAGACGTAGAGGTACACAGGTGTTTTGAGACTGAGTTGGGTGAATGTGAGCTGTAGAAAACAGTCTCACTGCCCTTTGCCATTCTCAATTTTAGTGATGAGGTTTCCAAAATTTAAAAAGCAGAACACTAACAGAAATAGCTTTTAATTGTCTATTAAAATTGTAGTAGATCTAAGCGACAGTCTCATTTTTGTAACTAAGTGAATAATGTCTGAATAATAGTTTTAGATGAAGATAAATAGAAATGGAATTAGAAAATCTATCTGAGTCAACAAATATTACTAGGGGCTGGGGATGTTGCTCAGTGGCAGTGTTTGCCTAGCATGTGCAAGGTCCTGAGCTCAAGCACAAAAACAAACAAAAAATATTACTGAATGCCTATTATGTACCAAGGGCTGGGGATAACTGTACCACCTCAAACCCCATGTCCTCATCAGTCAGAGTTTAAAGACCCAGTTCCTTCAAATGGCTTTTAAGGCAAGCGGTGCTTTCCTTTTCAGCTTTATCTTTTTCTGCTCCTCTCCTTACACCTTATAATCTAGCCATTTAAGTATCTTTTTGGTCCTTAAAAATACTTCTTTTTCAAATTTTAAAAATTGTGGGCTTCCATTCATGTTTCCATTGCTAACTAGAATTTTGTCTCCAACTTCCCATTCTGCAGTTCTCAGCTTGGGTGCTACTTTGTCAGGAAGCATTCCCCGTAGCTTCCAGCCCTCTCCTCAATCTTGTTAAATGTTCTTTTGCACTTTGCCCCTCCAAAGTTCTAATTCTCTACTGGTTTACACACTCACAAACCTGCAAACTCCAAAGGCAGAGTCTCCTCAAATGACCCAATGGCTGGTACTTTGTCATGACTCTACAGTTAGAACAAGAGTGACCTACAAGTGGGCCTTAGTTGTATCATTTTTGTCTCTACCCTAGTTTTTCCCTCTGAAGTCTAGGATTTACAATTTAATCAGCTCTTTTTGTGCTAGGATCCAAAAGTGATTATAGAACAGTTTGCTATGTAGTTTTATAACAAAAAGAAAATCCTTTTAAGTGTGGAAAATGCTTTTTTCATAGAAAAAAAAGGAAGTAATATTCTGAAAAATTGTTTTTAAACATCACATTCAAGCTAGGTCTGGTGGCACACACTTGTAATCCCAGTACTGGGTGGGGGTGGTTTGAGGTAGGAAGATCACACTTTGAGTCCAGCTTGGGTAACTTAACCAGATCTTGTCTCCATATAAGAAAAAGAGATGAAGACGTAGCTCAGTGTGAAAGCCCAAGGTTCACACTCCAGTACTCCTCTCCTCCAAAAAGTCAAATTCTTGAGGACAGGGTAATATTCTTGCACATTAGAAAAAGCATGGAGTCAGAGTTTGAAGTTTTCTCTCTGTGTAATGAAACCCGTCACAGGTTGAAAAAGTAGACTGAGAGCGTAAAGGAAGCCTGGTTGACCGTTTATCTAACACGGGCTCAAAGGCAGCCTCTCTCTATTGGACTCTTATATTTAACCACTTACTGGTCCAATTATTTAAATACAGGATGACCAAAAATTGTGTATTTTTTCATTAATTTTTATAAGATAATATAACAGAAAATATAAAAATGACATTTTATCAAATTTATTCAAGAGTTGACTGTTTGAAATGACATCTGCCTGAGTGGTGCTCAGGATAGTCAGTACATAAATAACTGTACTGCCTGAGTGATACTATAGGTAAACTGTTAAGTGGTTAAATTAGTATGTAGAGAGCAGAAAGACCCAATCAAGAATATGTGAAGTCATAAGGGATATATGTATAATCCAGAACAGCAATATCTTAATTTTTAATAAAAATATAAATGCAAAGCACATTTTATCTAATGTTAGCTTACTATTGTAAAAATGCATAGGAAGCTAAACTATAACTTGAAACTAGCTTGCTCAGCCTGAAATCACAGCAATGGGACAATGACTGGGTAACTATGATGGCAGAAATTCTGATTAGTATCATAGTAATGCCATATGGGCTGAATTCTTTATTTTGCTTTTTAAATTTAAAAACTAAAGGATGTATCTGTTTCAATTTTAAGAAAAAAATTGGCTTATAAAAAGAAAAGAGCTTTCTATAAACCAAGTGTCTTGAATTAACTGGAACTTTGGTAGCTGCTGCCCATCAGTTTAAGAGTGAAAAGGGAATACTACAGGACTAGCAAAGGGAAAAAAGGAGTGGTAGCAGCTAGCATGTAGGATTCTTCAGACAGACAGAGGAAGGAGGTAGGTGAACAGATCGATCAGGAATCAAGCAGGAGGCAGTCATACAGCAGTTGTTTGTTAGCTATTTCCATAACCATTAAACTACATGGTATTACAGAAATGGAAATCCTTTCAAACACTCATTTCAGCCTCTGTTATGGTTTGTGTTCAGAAGGCGCCCCCACCCTCCGGCCCCAGCCTCGTGCAATCATGAAGGTGGCTGAATTTAGCATTTGTGATTGTTTGGTTGGCTAGCGCCGGGATTGGCAGTGTGAGTGTTGCATCTACCCAGGGGCAGGGAACCAGCATACAATGTAAGGGCAGGAAGGAGGTGTGCTTTCCCTCTTTCGCCCTTCTGCTCTTGCCGCTTGCAGCAGCCATGAATCACTGCCCCTTAGTCACACCACCCTGGCTTGGAGCCAGCTGAGTATGGACTGAAACCTCCAAAAACTGTAAGCTAAATAGACCTTTCCTTTCCTAATTTTGGGTGCCAGATATTTTGTCTCAATGAGAAAAAAGTAACCAATTTGCGGACTGGGGGGAGAGAGAACAAGTCCATACCAGGAAGCAAGTCCAGTCTGGGAACCAGCGCCATGTGTGGGCCACTGCCAAACTGGGAACAGCCAGGCCCCAGCCCCTTCTGGTGCACAGGCTGGCAAACAAAAAGTAACAATTCCCCACCCCACTATAAGCGACTGGGTTATCCAGAGAAACACAGGCTGTGATGATAGCTATGGAGGTGAAATGCAATTGGATGCCTGTGGCACTTTGGTGTTTCACTAACATTGCAGGTCTAGGGCCAGTGGTCTGATCATAGGTTTACAGGATAGCAGTACATACTGTGGCATCTAGGGTTGTAGCCATTGTTGATTTCCTATGGCCTTGTTTTGAAGGTTGTATCCTTCTGAGGGTTGTAACCATTGTTGATTTCCTATGGTCTTGTTTTGAAATCCTATATCATTTCCATTGTTTTGTTGTGTTGGGTTTTATTCTCTTTTGTTTTGTTTAATTATGTTAAATCCGATGGCAGGAGCAGCTATTTCAAAGATAGCAAGATATATTATGGCAGCAATTTTGAATTTACTATTGGCTTGTTTCAAAGTTCTTTATTGCATTTATTGTTTTATTTTTATTGTTTCTATTTTGTTCTGTTCTGTTTGATTTTTACTATGTCTGAAGTTATCTGCACCTATTTTGAAGACATCAAAAGGCATTATGGTAACTATTGTTGATTTCATAATGTTTTGAAGTTCTGTATCTTTTACACTGGTTTGTTTTGATTGGTTTTATTCTGTTTTATCCTCTTTAAAAAAAAAGTAAGCAAGACAGCCTCTCAAGTGTGGAATAACTTGCTCAAAACAAAACAAAACAAAAAAAACTAGTTCATGGCCCTGTTGAGATAAGAACTTAGTTCAGTATGCTGGTATTACATAATACTGCCTCTTTTCTCTTTCTGACCACAATTTGGAAGCCAAATCCAGGATCTCAAATCAATCTTTGAAGAGAAGCCAGTGGAGAACGGAGAAAGTATGGGGGTGACATGAATAAAAACAATACAACTCAATGCATATTGGCCCTGACAGCTGCCTCCATGTCCAGCTGTGAGTCTACAATTTCATCCTCTAGCCTCAGATATCACCAGAGCCAAGTCATATATTGGTCTGAACTTTAGTTTTATCATATATTAATGTATCTGAAGTGAAACCAGGAAGTAACCAGGAAGATAAAATAAAACAATGTATAAAAGAATATTAAATTAACACTGGTATTCTTTCCTACTTAGCACAATTGAGAAACATTCTCATTTTACTCTGAAGTTTTAAACATTTGCACACTAATGACCAGGACAGATGAGATAGTATGATAGAAAGAGAACAGATTTAAGCACAGAGAACATCTTGTTTTGTGAAATAATTGTGTAATCACATTCTTTCCACATTGTATCACTTGCTCCTTAGCCAGGGCACAGAGATGGCCAAACCTCTGCTATTACGGAAAGCTCTACCATTGGACCTACTAAAGTATGAGGCTGGGAAGGAGTTACTGGAGAGAATGATGCTGGAATAATGACCGAAGGAGCTTGATTAAAAGCTGTCTCCAGAGAGACATAGAAGAGAAGGAAACAGAAAACTTCTCTAGCAGCATCAACTACACAATGAGTCATATTTCTTATCAGCATAGGGTGCAGTTGGAAAGGAATGTGTGACCAACAATTCCTGAACACAGAGAGTCTCAGCCCTTTTGGCTCTTCAGAACAACCTAACGGCTGTAGGAGATTTCCCAGCACAATAATAGAATTTTCTAGCGAAGAAAGTGAAAAAAAAAATAGCCAACTTATTGAATAAAGTCCAAAGCACCAAGCCAGAGCTTATCCTATTTTAGCTTCAAGTAAACAAAAATGACCCTACTACCAGTCCCAAGATGCCTCTGTTATTGCAAGGCATGCAGAGGGATGACAACAGATTTTTCATACTGATGTCAGGGCACATGTTTCTTGCAGCATATAGAGGAATGAGACTTTTCTATACTAAGAAGTGTATCTCCCCATCATGCATCCCCTAACTTCCTCCACCTCAGCGCTTCTATCCTAATCCACGCCACCCTCATTTCATCTACAACTATCACCATACAGTCCATTCTCTACAGAGCTGTCCAAGTGAGCATTTAGGTAACAGTTTCACTGACATATATTTCACATGCCATAAAATTCTCATTTATAATTCAGAGTTTTTTCATATTTTCATAGAGTTGTGCAACTATCAACCTAATCTAATTTTAGAACATTTTCATTATCCCCAAAAGAAACTCAATTCCCATTAGTAGTTACTTCCCATTTATCTTCCTGCCTAGCCACCTGAGAACCACTAAGCTATTTTTATCTGTAAGTAATTTGCCACTTCTGGACACTCTATATAAATGAAGTCATAAAATGCATGCATGGTCTTTCTTTCACTTACCATATTTTTATGGTATGTCTATGCTATAGCACTATTAGTAATTCATTCCTTTTTTATTGCCAAATAGTATTTTATTGTATCACTATGCCACATTTTATTTATCCATTCATCGACTAAGGAACATCTGGGTTGTTTCAACTTTTGGACTATTATGAATAAGGCTGCTAAGAACATTCAAGGTGCTTTTGTATGGACATGTTTTCTTGGGTATATACCTATGAATGGAACTTCTGAGTCACACAGTAACTACATTCAACATTTTTGAGTAACTTTCAAACTATTTTTTAATGCGACTGAAGCATTTTACGACCTCAAAAACAATGTGTGAGGGTTCTGGTTTGTGTACACCCTCCCTAGTACTTATTGTCCATATTTTGATTACAGCCATACCCATCGGTAGGAAGTACTATCCCACTATTATTTTAATTTACATTTTACTAATGATTAATAATGCTAAGCATTTTTTCAAGTGCTTGTTGGACACTTGTGTATATTCTATGGAGAAATATCTAAATCTTTTGCCTAGTTTTAAATTGGATTGTTTATTCTTTTTATTGTCGAATTATAAATTCCTTGTATAGTCTACAAACAAGTTCAAATGACTTTAAAGAAGCATATCAAATCTTGGCACTCCATTCCTTACACTCCTGTATGTAATAGTTCCCTAAGAAGTTTAGAATAAAGCTCAAAATTCTCACTCTGGTTTACATACAAAGCCCTCTATGATTTGGCCCTTGCCAGGTTCCTCAGTGCCAAGTTGTACCACTTTCTCACTCAGATTACTGAGCATTGTAGTTACAGCAGTTTTCTTTCTGCACTTGAAATCTAGGAAGTGCATGTCTCATGTCTCGGCACCACAGTATTAGCTGTCACATCTACATACTTGGGATTCCTTTTCCTTGGAAGATGGTTCCTTCTCATCATTCAGATCTCAATCCCAACTTTTCAGACAAATATTCCTGAAAAAAATTCTACCTAAATTAGTTTTTCCTCTACAAAAACCCTTTGGGATATGATAGAAATGTTTATTATTTTGACTATGTAATGGTTTCATGAATATATATCTATGCCAAAAAATTTCAAATTGTATTCTTTAAATATATATCATTTATTTTATGTCAATTATACTTCAATAAAGCTATTAAACAAAAAATTTCCCTTATAACCATATGTTCACTATTGTGATGGTTCACATAGGAAAATTCCATAAAGCTAACCTCCAGATCACTCCAGGGTGGGGAAAGTGATTAAGAAAAAGTACAATAAGGTCAGTTTGCCCCTGAAAGAACATACATATGTAAAAAACAATGTATTTGCTAAACCAAGTTCTTTGTATTATTCACAGTCAGTTACAGATTAAAATTCTTGTTCTAGATTTAGCCAAGAGTAACAGGTGACTGTACTAATCAGGATGTGGTTTTTTGCTTTAAATTCTGCCTGCTGTAAGGGGTCTGGGCGCGTTCTGACATCTTCCTATGTGTGAAGCTGTCAATTCGGCCTGGCTGGGTTAATAAAGGCTCCTCAAAATTCACAATTGGCTGCTTGGTTTCCTAGGTGGGTTTTAAACCCATAACATTTGGGGTCTCGTCCGGGAGCCCAAATATTTAAAAATTTTTAAAAATAATAGGAACCAAGTCTCTTTGAGACTTTTAGGTCTCAGGGGACTCACTATCTTATCAGATTTTGTTTCCTTAGGAAAAACTACCTGTTTTTCTCTAGAAATTATCACTCCTAAATGTCTGCCTGCCTGCTGTCCTTCCCTTATTCCCTCCTTGCCCTCTCCTCTCCTTTTCTTCTCTCTTCTCCTTTCCCTCCCCTCCCCTCCTCTTCCCTTTTCCTCCTCCTCCTCTCAACACCCTCCCCTCCTTCTACCCTTCCCTATCTCATCCTCCCTTCTGTGTACTAGGCATTGAACCTAGGGCCTTTCTTATGCTAAGCACACAATAAGAATAAACTATATACCCAGCCCCTGAAATGACCTTACTCCTTGATTTAAATGTTTATTTTCTGTCTCATCCCAGGAGACTAGAAGTGCAATGGGGGCAGAAATATTGTTCCTTTTTTGTCACTGTTATAGCCTCAGTTTGGCTTGCAATAAGATGTTCAATAAATATTTGGATAATTGAATGAATGAATTCAACAGAGGTTTAGAAAAGAAACTCAGACGAGAGAAGGGGTGACTTTTCCTTCCCTCAAATTTATTTTATTTTTTTGGTACCAGGAATTGAACTTAGGACCTGGTGCTTGCTGGACAGGTGCTGTGCTGCTGAGCTATATCCCTGGCTCCCTTCCCTCAAATTTAGTAGTACTTTTTAGACTGAAGAGGATGGGACTATTATTATTTCCCTAAGAGCAGTTATCTTGAAATCTATCCTGGATGATCTTCATTATCATCTGCGAAAGTATTGCTTATGGTTCATTTAGTCTATGGCACTATTGCAGTATTTTATATATACTTTCCCATTGGTTGAGGCTAATTTATAATAGTATTATAATAATGATAATGTAGCATGATATAGTATAATCTACTATAGTAGTGCAGTACAATGTACTATAATAATATAGCATATGATATAATAATTATAGTGAGTATAGTATATAACTAATAGCAGCAGTAATGTAATAAAAATTGTCTTAGTACTTGTTATTTGACAGATTTAAGCATTTTGACAATGTAACTCATTCATTCCTTATAATAACTTTATGAAGATTTTTTTATAGATGTAGAATTAGAGATTTAATGAGGTAAATTAACTCCTTAAAGCCACACAGATAAAAAAATACAGGTGGATCTCAAACCTACAACTGTCTTACTTAACAGTCCAGTGATTTTTTATCCAGCAACAGTTTTCTCAATTGTACTTACAATGTCACTATAGCTCATTACAAAACCAGTAGGGCCCAAGGAAGATGTTTACTTTGAGATGATGCTATTCAAACTTTGAAATGGGTTGGGGCAAAATTAAGACAGTTAAGAAGCTAGTTGCCTGAGAATAAATCAGGATATTCTGACAAGGAATTTGTACTTTCTCCCAAATTCTATGTTTGGCTTCATTTGACATTTAATTCTTAACTGTTAAACTCTTGGTTCATACCTAAATTGCTAGCCCTTGCCCTTCCTCTGCCTATTAGTGAAGTGTGTTGGTGAAGATAGGTTGACCAGTGACAGACCTGGGTGATCTCCCTCATTATCTCAGCAGATAGGCCTTTACCTTTGGTGCCAGGTGGCTGTAGGTTGTCTCCAGTCAAGGAACACCAGCCGACAGGAAAGATGTCCCGGGAGTCGAAGCGGCACCAGTAGTCAAAGGCCCCTCGCCACCCATCAAAAGTGACAAGCACCTCTGAGCCCCGAACCTCCCCAATAGTGGCTGGGCAAATAAAATGAGGGTTCTTCCTGTCCACCGCTTCTAGTTTCATTCCCATTTTGAAGAAGTTGTGGGAAGGTGATGGTGGCTCCTAGATGAGAAACAGAGATAC
Source organism: Dasyprocta punctata (assembly GCA_004363535.1). NCBI lineage: Eukaryota > Metazoa > Chordata > Mammalia > Rodentia > Dasyproctidae > Dasyprocta > Dasyprocta punctata. The sequence continues at coordinate 33,461 of RJWM01011761.1, read as the reverse complement.
ACAGACCTAGACACACAGAAAAGGCTGGTTATGCCAACAGACTGTATGCTAAACATTTGGATGATTAGACAGTGACTTCTAAGCAAGATTTATATTAGAGTTAGTATATTCTTTAAATGAATTTCAAATATACCAAAGTATTACTTTATTAATCCTAACACTTTGACATATTTGTTTCAGTTATTTTTTAAATAAAAGATTATAGATAAAGTTAAACTGCTTTGTGCTCTTCCTCACTCCACTTCCTTCCATCCACCACAGGGGCATTATTATCATATCTGTTTTTATATTTATTATTATACATGTATATAACCACTTGTATGCTTTTAAATTTTATATAAATGGTACTGTGCTGTGTATATCATTCTACACTGGCTGTATTTGTTCAATATGCATGACTGCGCCATTAAGTGGCTTGAACTACTGGTGGTGGAAGTGGAACAGTCGTGTGTGGGACAGACATATGTATATACCTGTTGGTTCAAGAGGCCCAGCAACAAGATATATGAATTATGAACCTTATGTGAATGTGTTAAACTGAGAAGGGTAGTGTAAATTTATAATTTCAGTATTTTGGGAAGCTGAATCAGGATTTAAAATTTGAGCAGGGCCACAGTAATGTAATAGTTCTCTGTCCCTCAATTGAAAAAAAATGAAACAAAACCAAACCTTAACAACAAATGTCATCTTGTTTTGAGTCCCAAATAATACAAGAAAGTTAGAAAATTTTAACTATTTTTAGGTTATATAGGTGTAGATAATTTAGTTCTACATTGTTAGACTACTAATTAATCATTCTTGTTGTTATAATTAGTTTACACTGTATAGTTATTTATTTACTTATTGACAGAGTTCTGCTATGTAGCTCAGGCTGGCTTTGAACTCACTATGCAGCCCAAGGTGGCCTTGAATTTGCAGTAGTTCTCCTGCCTCAATCTCCTGAGTGTTGGGATTACAGCTGTGTGCCACCACACCCAGCTAATACTGTACAGTTTATATGCATGTTAACAAACCAATTTCCCTAGCATTAGTTTTAGATATATATAATAAACAGAATAGTATAACAGGTCTGTTATTTAGATTTAAAAATTACTAATCACATGCTATTTTTTAAACACTTCAACCTATATCTTATTCTCTTAATTTTTTTAAAATATGGAACATTTCATGAATTTAAGTGTTAGCTTTGCACAGGGATCATGCTAATCTCTGTACTGTTCCAATTTCAGAATATGTGCTGCTGAAGCAATCATGCATCATTACTTCTTGCATCTCAGTCTCACTTTATGGTTCAATTACGTGCTTACTAAAATATATTCTTCAGTTGCTCAATTAGTGCATATGTTAGTATCCAGTTTTACTACATTAGCATGTTTGACAAGTCTGATTTTTACTTTTATTCTGAAATAATAGTATAACTATAGAATTCTAGGTAGATAATTATTTTTATCAGTACTTTAAAATATTATATTCTTGCTTGTATTGCTGTCAAGAAATGTGCTGTCAGCTAACTGTGATCTCTTGAAAAATACTCTGATTACTTCCCAGATCTCTCTCAACTTTAATTTCCTACAGTTATAAGATGATGTTTTAAGGTGTGTATTTGTTTTTATTGCACACTCTGGAAAACTCGGGTTTTTTAAAGAATTTTACTGGTACATTTTTGACATATGTAATGATCACATTCATCATGGGGAATTTGTACCTGTATATAATATATCTTAATTCTTTTTCCCCTCCATTCCTCTCCCTTCCCTTCAGTCCTTCTTCCCCTCTCCATTTATAAAACTTTGAAAACCCAGTTTTTATCTTTTCTAAGTCTTTTATTCTAATTAATTTTTTAAAAATTTAATATTCAGCATCTATTGGGCCTTCTAATAGTTCCCTCTAATAGTTCTAATTCTTTATTTCTGCACTGCAATTTGGTGAAATCCTTTACATGCATCTTTCACTTAATTTATCAGGTATATATGTTTAAATTATTATTGATTTTTAAATTCAATTGTTTGAAATTTCTAGATGTTTCATTTCCGTATGTTCAATTTAGTCTTTTTCCTAAACTGACTACTAAAAAATAATGTTTGATACTTCCCTCATTTTATTCCTTTTAGTCCTTTAGACATTTTCAAATAATTCATAATCTCTAGCTGATATTGCTAGTACCAGAAAGTCCTTGGGAATTACATTGCTGTTTGTTGTGTCTAGTGACTCCCCAATAAAGCAGATATGTTTTGAAAGTTTCTGAGGACTTTCTTATATGGAACTAAGTGCTCATCTTTAGAGGTACTTTGTTTTGGGGATTTCTGTGACATGAAACCCTCCAGAGAGAGTGTGGCTTTACTTCTATCTGGCACTCAGAGATATCACCATTCATACAAGTTTGGAGTTCTTAAGACAACATGGGGAGAATATGTGAACCCTCGGGTACAAAGGGGTAATTATTTAATCAGAGGAGATGACTCCATTGCCAACCCTGCCCAGAGTCCAGCAGAGACTCTTCCTCATTAATATAATCATCTTTTCATTAAAGGGTATACACTTCAGGAGTCTGACTTTGATTCAATGTGGTACTTTAAGGTTCATTTCCTAGCCTTGCACAGGCTCAAGGCCTCATCTCCTGTCTTACTAAGGATGGAAAAAGACAAGATTCTTGGGAAAAAATGATTGGCAAAACCCCCTAAGGCAGTTACAGGTTCAGAACACAAATTTGACACTTTCCTTTCCTCATGTTTGATCTGTGAAAAATTTTGTTACTTCTTGGTAAGTTCAGCAAAGAACTGTAAAAAATATTTTTTGGGTCCCTCCCTCCCATGGTACTCTGGGGTATTTTATAGAAAAAGTTTTCAAGTTGTCCTATACATTACGCTGGGAAGCAGAATGCTTTTAGAGTTTAGATTTAACTAGCAGGCCAGGCAAATCTAGTTTGGTCTTTAAAAAAATTAAGTTTATTAGTACATTTTAGGTATACATAATAATCACGTTCATCATAGGGAATTTGACTTACACATATACCTTGATTCTTTTTTTTTCCCCTTCCCCTACTTTCCCTTTGGTCTTTTTATTTTAATTCAGTCTTATTTACAGTAACTCTCACCCCACTAGAGAATTCAGTATGTCCCACTTTAATTCAGGCTGCCTCTTCTTTTGAGGAATAAGGAAGAACAAACACAGGTTTGGGATCTCTGTTCTGCCACTTACTAGCCATGTAATCTTGTGTAAGTTCCTTACTCAAAAGTATGTTACCTTAACTATTAAATGAAACTCATAATTCTCAGTCCGTAAAGTTAGCTGAGGTATTGAATGAGATAGTAAATAGAAAGCTCCAAACACTGTTGGCACTCAAAACATAATTTCCTTCCTTTTTCTCTAACATACATTCTACAGAAGTCTCTAAGAATCATCCCTTTAGGTCAGCATTGTATTTTACAGTTCTACTAATAAACACATTTTAACTTCTTAAAAACTCTATAAAGTAAAATGGAATTTCACTTATAGGTGAAATTTCACTTAAAGGTGAAAAAGGATTTTATTATTAGTTTAGCTGATTATTGACAGATGGGACTCAAAACCTAGGACTCCTATCTTATTACAGCCTGATACATTTTTCCAACAAAAACTGCTGCTTCATAAGTATTAAAAATCCTACTGAATAAGTTTCTGAGAATGCATCTTCAAGTCATAAATACAGATACCAGTGACTCAGTAATTAAAAGGAGGCATTTGAACTTAAGCAGCTTGGCGGTTGGTGATATCAGAGGAACAGTGTACCTTGTGAAAAATCCTCATGGGAGCCATCTCTGCTCCATTTAGTGTCTTCAAAAGGAACATAGGCCAAGAGGAGGCATTCAGTCGAAATCCTGCAGCAAACATAACACAGAAAAAATTTTTAAAAAGTTTTAAAAGAGCATCGTTCTGTCAAGTTTTCTTTTTGGAATTCTGATATCCTAGCCACAACCTGTGCTGTGATAGTTATATAATCACGGGCAGCTAGGAAAGGATTTAAAAGCTAAGTAAAAGAAATGCCTCATTATACAGATGATAAGAGGCACACTGTAGGGAATACAATTTGTCCAGGCCAATGCTGTAAAGTATTGGGACAGGGTCCCAAACCAAGTTTCCTGACTCCAGGATAAACATCATAAATATATATCATAATGCCTACAATAGTTTCCTTGAGAAAACCAAAGCAAATACTTAGAAATGATCTGGAGGTAGAGTTGAAAAGGGGACCCTACATGGTGGCACATGTGTGTAATCCCAGCACATGGGAGGTTTAAGGCAAGAAGATTGCCGTGGGTTTGAGGCCAGCCTGAATTGCATAGTGAGACTCTGTCTCAAACGCTGCCCCCCAGATACTACATTAAGGAGTTTGCCTAAAAGAAATACTGCGATCTTATAATTACACTAGCATAGAATGTTTAATTTAGATGGATGCACATTGTCTATAAAGATGACTTAATTATATAAATTGTCTTAAGTAATAGAGACCTGGGTACAATTAGAAATTCCCCTGAGTTGGTGCACTAAGCTGTTGCTTTTCCAGTGAGGACTCCAGGAGGTCACTGACCAGTGGTTCAGGTGGTCACTGACCTTGGGTGGTCAGTGTTTTTGACAAAAGAATCTAAGTATCTTTTATTCTTCATTACTGTGGATTGCTGGACTTAATCTTATTATTGTGCTCAACTTTTGTGTGCTCTTAAAATTAGCTTTATTTTAAGTAAACCTATGTCTACTTTACAAGACTGGAAATAGAAAAAAATAAATCATTGCCAAATTCTTTGGAGATTATTGTAATTACATAGGGTTAAAAATCAAATAATCATGAAAGTTTCTTGATATAAAAAAGGGGGGCCTAATAATCTCTTAGGGAGAAATCAAATATATCAACTCATGAGCTTAATTTACAATTAAATAACCTTGGTTTATCTCAATATAAACCATTTTTCTATTTCTTTCTCAATCACATGTGCTCACACACACCAAGTACAAAATGTATTTTGATTTCTTTAAACAACTAAGGATTAGGGAATGATGATTGCCTCACCCTATATCAAAACATTCATTTTCTGAAAGAGTAACAAGTTATTTGTTCATTGTCATCCACAAAATAAAATCAGTATGAATATATCATTTAATCAATAAATTATAAAACTAAGATCATTATTACAATTAGGCTTCCAATTCTATCTCCAAGCATATCTTTCAATTTGGCCTTAATTCTCCATCCAAAGATACTAAAATATAATGCTTTTTGACAGTCTCCCACCTACCTCAGCCTTCTCATTCCATTCAAAATAACAGATAAGGTGCATCAAAGCTTCAGAACTGGAAATAACAGTCTCTGCTGTTCTTGAGTAGTTTACTGTGTGCTAGGCCCAATTTCAATCACTTTCCATTACTGTCTAATTTAAGCTTCAAGATACCCCTGGGAGATATAAATTGCTATCTTCATTTTATAAAGAAAGAAACAGGCAAAAGTTAATTAAGATTTTTCAGATTTCAGGATGTGCAAATGACACAGATAGGCTTGCAACCCAAGAAATCTGAATCCTGAGCCCACATTCTTATCCTCTTCTTAAACTGTCAATATGTAGGTAAAATGAAAAATAAAGAATCAGCTTTTGGGGTTAAGTATTAATATCTATAAGTAGAATCAGGGAGAGAAAAATGAGGAGAGAAAATAAAACAGGACTGATAAAAGAGTTACACCTGTGTATGACAACCCCCCACCCCTTTTTTCTCTTAAAGTTAGCTAGGCTAAACAAACCACCCCAAGTTCAAGAGAGCTCTTCGGATAGCTCATCTACATCGACAATAGCAATAGCAAGGCTAACATTTAATCTAAAATAAATAGTATATTTAAAAACAATCCAGACAATAAAGTTGAAAAGGGAACTAATGGTCTCTTAAGAAGAAACTAAGATGTCAACTGATAAGCCCAATGTATAAGTAAATCACTTTGGTTTATCTCAATATAAATACTTTTACTTTTCTCTTTCTTTTTTCCTTACCTTACTTTTACTTGCCTAGAGTTTTTACCCGTCATTTTTAGAAAAAACAAAAATAAAGACACCACTGTAACTCTACAGGATTTGGTGGGGATGTCAATCAAATGGTCCCATTTATCCTAGCTGAGGAGCGAGACAGATGTCACGTAAGGGCATCAGACTGCCCAAGATCTGTGATGGCGAACCTTTTAGAGCTTTTAACAATAACGAACAGCTGGCTACGATACATGTGCCATCAGTTCGCCACCACCAATATTTGTGCCCCAAGTTAGGCCAGTTATTTTCTGACATTATATGGGTGTTGGAGGAGAGAATATTTTTCTGACATCATGGCTGTAAGCATGTGTGCAGATCTGACACTTCCACAGGGAGAACATACCAGAGGTCAAAGCAGGAGTAGAAATGGAGAGAAATGATAGTTTAAAACCCTCTGCTTAGACATACTCAATACCAGATAACTCCTTGGACTTCCTGGTGATGAGTCAATAATTCCTAATTTCTGTCTCCTTCCTTTTCCTCTGTTTGTACTTCTTTAAGTTTTTGATCTATACTCTTCCTTAGTCCATGGTTTAAAAACCACCACTACCACTACCACCACCACCAAAGCCCTCCAGAAATTCAGGCTTGAGGTGTGTGTGTGTGCGTGTGTGTGTGTGTGTGTGTGTGTAAAACAACTCTCCTTAGATGATGGAAGGGTTCAAGTAAGCCAAACCTACAGCAGATTTGCCATGAAGGGTTTAGTACACTATGGATAAGGTACAGGAAGGCAGAACTGTTCCAGAAAAGTATTCCCTACATGAGGTAAAAGAGAGAGCAAAGACATGCAACGGCACAGTTAGAAGATTCAGATTTCATGCCTTCAGTTCCTAATGTCTGGAATGCCAGCCATCTAATTTCCAATTCCATATTAAGGAACGGGTTTCTGAGGGTCTTCTATGGAACTTGAGGTGGTAAAACACCCTCTTAGCTCTGGGAATCTTTATAATAGTATTATTGTAATGGCTAATATGCATTGAATGTGTACCATGTATACACATTTTACATGATGTATCTTGGTCAATATTTGAAATAATACAAGTCAGGCACATTTATTCCTAGTTTACCAATGAAACAGAAACAGAGAAGTAGCTTATCCAAAGTCATGCTAATAAGCAGTATGAACAGATTTCAATATATGATGATCTCACTCTAGACTTCGCAGTTCTTTATTGTGTTTCACTATCTTCTAGCAACCTTCTTCAAGAGCAGAAGGGCAAAATACAAATGTTACCAAGGAAATGCTAAGGTGTGTTATTCCCCAAGCTTCAAGGTGATGTGGAACTCTGTCCATCCAAATTCATTTGTCATTTGTTTCAATATTCTTAGAGAGTCATACACTACACAGAATTAACATAGAAAGAGACTTCAGAGGCCAACTAGTCCAAAGATTTTATATTGAAGATGACAAAACTAAAGTTCAAAGAGGCTAAGAAACTTGTTCGTGGTCACCCAAGTTACTCGTGTAACATTCAAGCTGGAATCCTAAGATTTCTAGTCTGTTTTCCTGTACTACATTTATTATGCACATATTATGTATCAGGCTCCACTGAGACAACTGAGTTATCTCATTTAACCACTACTACAACTCTAAATTAGACACTAGAAAAATAGCACTGTTTCTGGAGCCAGATTCCTTGGACTCAAAGCCGGCTCTGCCTTTTCCCAGGTGTGTAACTTTTGACAAACTACAAAACCTCTTTTTTGTCATTGTTTGATTGTTTGATCATTTTTATGCTTAGATCTTGTAACCTGAACAACTGCTTCTAAGATAACAATATGCAATATATTAACTAGTGATTTTTTACTATTTTTTTAAAATTCTGTATTATTTCTATCCTTTTTTGTTTTGCTTTAAAGAAAGAAACTCTCATTTGTTTCAGTTTCCTCAACAATAAAGTGGGACATAAAAATAGAAACTGTCCAATAGGTTGTTCCAATGATCAAGTAAGTTAACATACAAGGACATAAAATGATGCGTGCCATATAATGTTATTAAGTGTTGGTTATTATTATAGATAGACACCTAGAAAAATTAAATATCCAAGATTAATAAGCTAGTAAGAAAGCCAGAATTTGAACCAAACTCTTGTTTCCAGAGACTTCACTGCTTCTCATCATATTAATATCTTCAGTAACTTCAACAGTACTCCATACCAAATCTTGGTAAGAAAATTGAGGTCATAAAGTTGTAGTAGAAGGCAAAAGAGGGAATAAAACCATTTGAGGCTCTCTTCAAGTGAAACAATGGCCTGGGGTTGCTTGCAAGAAAAAAAAAAAAACAAAAAACAAACAAAAAAAAAAAAAACAAAAATCTCCTAACCTCCAAACATGAGACTAGCTCAGTGCTCAGTCACTGATTCTCCCTTCTTGGTCCCCATTCTTTTCTATCAAACCATCACTGCAAGTTTGTATCTCTAGCCCAAACTTCTGACCTCAGTTTTATGCTCATGTATCCAATTGATTCTACAGCGCTCCTCTGATATATGTACAAATGATCTCAAAATGAGTAAGTCTAACATACAATTTTGATTTTACTATCTCCTCTATGTTCTTTCCTGCAGTCATTCTCTCAGTTAATGGCATCACTTATGAAACTCAAGTGCTTAGACAAAAAAGCTCATGGGTCACCCTAGATTCCTGCCTTCCCGTAACTCCCAGATCTGACTAACAAGCAAGTCTTGATGGCATTTAAACTTACCTACATCCCAAAATAATCCATGCATTACCATCTCCACTGCTATATCACTCTAAGCCACAGTCAAACTGACTGCTAGTCATCTCACTGTACTTTTTTTTTCTATTTGGGTCTCCTTACTATCTGGTCTCCACATTGAAGTCAGAATTATATTTATGGTTTTAAAAATATAAATCACTTAATATCACTCTTTTGCTTACATCATACAACTCAAAATAAATACAAAATTACTCCCATTTTGTCTCTGTGTTCCTCAAACACACTAAACTATTTCCCTCTCCATCAGATAGCTTTTCCCCAAATCTTCAATTAGTTCTTTGCTTAAACATTATTTTCTCAGAGACATACATAGATTACCTAAAATAGTCTCTTGAATCTATCTTGCTCCCTTTATTCCTACCCCATTTAATGTCTGAATACATTAATATGTCTATTTTCTTTAACTAGAATACTATACACATAGGAGTTTTAAATGAAGGAAAACAATTTATATTTATTAAATGAGTACTAGAAATTGATGGATGCTTTATCATGTTACTCCACTTAATCCTCAAAAGGTGTAATGGAATTTATTAATGATCTTGCATGTGAGGCAACTGAAACTCAAGGTTTAAGGACAAGGTAAAGTAACTTACTACAGCCATCCAACTAGTCAGTGGTTAGGCTTATATTACAAAGTCAGATCTCTTTTAATTTCAAACACTGCGTAAGTGCTCTGTGTTTACCTACTTATGATTTAGTTTGAAAATCTTAAAAAATATGCAGTTCTAAGAGCTTCCAGATAATCACAAGACTGTGAACCTCAGAGTAAGTTAGGGTCCTGGCAAATTCTGGATTTAAAAGTAGATTGCAAGCTGGGAGTGGGGTGCATGCCTATAACTCCAGCACTCAGGAGGCGGAGGGAGAACAGCCATTAGTTTGAGGCAAACCTGGGCTACATAAGCAAGTTCAAGGCCAGTCCGCACTACATAGGAAGACCCTGTTTAAACACATACATACATACAAAAATGTACATCAGCAGGTCTGTAATCTAATTATGGTTCCCACCCTCTAGTGGCAAGTAACAGAATAGTATTCACTCTAGGCATACCTAGCTCCAGTTCACTCTGTTACTGTCCTACCTAGGAATCCAAGCTTTGTGCAGTTATTAGACTCTGTCAACATGATTCTACAACACTCCTAACTCATTAGGTATTCCCTGAGGAGCTTTACATGTAAATACACATATGAAGTATGACACTCACTCACTGTACAATCTTGGGCAACTCACCTCCCTTTCCAGCTTTTTTTTTTTTTTTTTGGTACCAGGGATTGAACTCACAACTTCGTGCTTATGGCACTGAGCTAAACCTGCAGCCCTCTCTCCCTGTTCTTGTATTTGTCAGATACACCGTTTTCAACCTGGTTTGGTGGACTATTGAAATTTCACTCAAGATTAGAGGAAGGAAGATTAGAACTAGAAGAGAAGTGCTGAGGAGGAGAACATTTACCTGATGGTGTTTGGGAAGGACTGCCAGGACTCTTCTAGTCCTGGCAAGACTATCACAACTTCTCTACAACACCCTCAAAAATAGGTTTATTCAGACTAATTAGGAGGTGGGAGTTGTGCCTAATCAAACGTACAGATGTGGATAGGTGCAGACAGTTCTGTTGTTGCCCAATACCAGGAGCCTTGTTGAACAGAAGAAAGTTCAGTGAATATTTTTTCAAAATTACCTTTATAAAATAAACATTGAAGCCATTGTGGTCTAAGTCTCTTTTCTTTGAAATTTTGTTTTTCTCCCTACAAATTTCAGTACACTTCAGGTGAGACAAGTATTCTTTGTAACTCATTTTTCCACTGACCTTGGAGGTTACTTAGTAAATAAAGATTGACCTGTGACAGGAACATACAAAGAGTTTCTTTCAAGTCAATGTACTATAACTATTTTAGAGCATGTGACCAATTCTGCTCAGTATAAGCAGTCTATACTGGGATCCTGACCCACCTGAGTAGGTGCCTTGCTAGAGACTAGCTGTTGCTTTATACAAACCTGGATGCTGGAATTCCCTGGAGAATCTTACAGAATATGTATTAGTTTCACTCTCAATAATTCTGTTTCTTTTTTACAAAAATGAAAAAAATACATGGATATATAATTTCATTCATTTTATATGTTTGTATTACATACAAACACATTTCCCTTTCTTGTTCTCATAAGGTAGCATAGTATATATACATTTGTTTTGCAGTTTTCTTTTTTCACGTTAATAGTCTAGGTTGGAAATCATTGTGTCAGTTTACAGAGGTATTCATTCTAGTTTATGGCTGAATGGTACTTCATTGTGTGAATGTACTGTATTATGTTCAATAAATCTTAATAATGTTGCAAAAAATAACCATGTACATTTTGCTTCAGTTTTGTGGATATGAAGTTTCATAATCCAATTTATAGAAGTGAGATTGTTGTGTCAAATGATAAATGTATATATAATTCTTCTCAGATGCTACCAAACTGCATGATCCCTACCTCCAACAAGGATTGTACCATCCTGTGTGTCCCCTGCAACAAGAAGTATTTGTTTCTCTGCAGCCTGATTGTGTTCTTAAACATCTGAATTTCTGCCAATTTGGCAAGGAAAAATATTTTGGTGTGCTTTTAATCTGATTTTATTATAAGTGAAGCATATTTTCTTATGTTTAAGGACAGTCACACCTTCTGTGAAAGGTCCATGTCTTAAGTCTATTTCTATAATGGCTTTAGTCTTTTATGACTCTTAGAAAGAAGGGTTAGAGATTTTTAGATTTTTATCTGGATACGTGTTGTAATTTTTTTTCCAACTTACCATTTGTATTTAACTTTGTGTGGAGTGTTTTGTTTCCTAATAAGTTTTTGTTTTTAATACTTAGAGTCAAATTTATCAGTTTCTTTGGATTCTGAGTCATACTTAGATTTTCCCACTTCAAGTTTATGAGAATTTGCTTTTCCTAGTACTTCTAAGGTTATAATTTTTGCTTTGTGATTTTTAACCCAGCTGTAGTTTATTTTGGTGTATGTTGTGATATATAGTTTCTACTGTGTTTTTTCCCAAATAGCTAGCCACTTATATAACATCATTTACGAAAAACCCTGTTTTACATTGATTTACTATGATACCTGCTAGGCTACAAAGTGAGCTCAAGGCCAGCCTGAACTGCATAGTGAGACACTGTCTCAAAAAAAAAAAAAAAAAAAAAAAAAAAGACAAACAAAATATGATACCTGCTAGACTGTTCATGTTTCCCCTAAATTCGTATGTTGAAGCCCTATTCCCCACTATACTTATGTATCTAGAGATAGAGTCTTCAGGAGGTAACTACAGTTAAAGGAAGTAACACCAGAGGCTCTGAACTCCTAGCAGCCAGACACAAGGTCCTGGTGGTGCCACACTCTGGGGTATGCTCTGCCTAGCCGCCTGGGTCCCAGAAATTCTGACCCCCACCCAGGAAAGTGGAGGGTCCAGCAACACACTCGGAGTGCGCCCTCACTAGCTGCACAGAGGATCGAGCTCTACCCAGCCCAGCTCTCAGCGCAATCCATCAGGGGAATGCCCGGCCAGCCTTGCAGGACACAGAGGTACTGAGCCCAGCCCAGCCCAGAGCCCCAGAGCTGCTCATTAGGGAGTGGCCAGCATAGCTGCAGGGCCTTAGAGAACTTGAGCTCTGCCCATTCAAGCACAAGGCAAGCAAGCTTCATTGTTCAGGGGTGTGGCCATGCTGCAGGTCCTAGAGGTTATGAACCCCACTCAAACAGAAGCAAGGCCCCGGCACTATAGGCCTGGGACTCGCCTGGGCTTGCCCCACGCTACCGAGGCTCTGAACTATTTGCAGTCAGACGCGAGGTCCTGGTGATGCCACACTCCAGGGTGTGCTATCTAGCCACCTGGGTCCCAGAGATTCTGAACTCCACCCAGTCAGGCTCAAGGTCCAGTGACACACCCCAGGGGTGCGTCTTTGCTAGCCACCTGGGTTGTGGGGGCTTCTGAATGCCACACAGCCAGGTTCTAGACCTAGCAACAAGCTCCAGGGGTGTGACCCTGCTAGCTACAGGGAGGATACAAACTTTTTCCAGCCCAGTGTCCCAGAGCAATCCAACAAAGTACATCAGGGGAACACGCGGCCAACCTCACAGACTATAGAACACAAAGGTCCAGCACCACAATCTGGGGGTATACCCCAGCTAGCCATGGAGATATTGGAGGATTGAAGCTCTACCCAGCACAGTGTTCCAGTGCAATTCATCGGGAGGCTGCCTGCCCAGTCACACAGGTCCCAGAAGAAAATGACAAAATGAGAGAGCAAGAGGCAGTCTCAATCCCCCAGCTCACTGAGAACAAACCCAAGAGACACTGAAATGGAAGACAGTGGGAGTCACACAACTGAACTTTCTGAAATGATAGAAAATGCAGTAAAGAAACAGCTTGATGAAGCTATAGAGAAATCAGAAATAATCTCTCAGCTAAAAAATGAAATGACAATCATTATGAAAGAAATGCTGTGTATCTAAAGATCATGATAAAAAAATAGAAGAACATAAGAAAATGATGGAACTTTGAATGAACAATATAAGACACAAATAGAATGCATGAAACAGATTCAAAGGGAAATTCAGGAAATGAAAAGTTCCATGGAAAGTTGGCAAAACTGCTAGAATGAAGCTGAACATAGACTCTCAGATCTTGAAGACAGCATGGAAGCTTACGACCATGAAAGAAAAGATCTCTTAAAAATAACAAGGAACCAGGAAACAACAATTCAACAGCTGCAAGATGATGCCAAAAGAAATAACATAAGATTAACAGGCATCAATGAAAAAGCAGGGGTCAATACTAATGACCTACAAAGACTATTTGAAGAAATAATAGCAGAACATTTTCCAAACATGGGAAGAGAATCTGATATACAGGTTAAGTGAGGAATACAGAACCCCAATTAACCATAACAAAAATAAATCTTCACCCAGACATATAATAATTAGGCTATCAGAAATACAGCACAAGAACAAAATACTAAAAACTGTCAGAGAAAAGAAACAGATCACCTATGAAGGAAAGCCTATCAGAATCACGGCAGACTTCTCAACACAAACTTTTAAGTCAACAAAAGCTTGGAGTGAAGTATTTCAAATCCTGAAAGAAAACAGCTTTCAACCCAGATTGATGTACCCTGCAAAGCTATCTTTAAAAATTGATAGAGAAATAACATAATTCCAGGACAAAGAACAACTGAAGAAATTTATGGCAACCAAACCAACACTACAAAGAGTACTGAAAGACACTCTAGAAAGGCACAAAGATAGCTACAATCCTAAGAACAACAACAAAAGGAAACCACTAAGCAGGGCAAACAATTAAACAGAAAATATAGAAAACCAACAACAGAAAGATATCATGACAGGGATGAGTCAGTACATATCAGTTATATCAATCAATGTAAATGGTCTCAACTCACCAATAAAAAGAAACAGACTAGCAGAGTGGATTAAGAAGCAAAATCCAACAATATGCTGTGTACAAGAAACACATTTCACTCAAAAGGAAACTCACAGAGTAAAAATGAAAGGCTGGAAAACAATACTCCATGCAACAGGAACCCAGAAAAAAGCAGGGGTAGCTATTATGTTTGCAGACAACGCGAACTTCAAACCGAGAATGATTTAAAGAGATAAAGAAGGTCACTACATACCTGGTTAGGGGAAAACTTTAAGAGGAAGAGATTACAGTCATAAATATATATGCACCGAGTATGGAAGCACCCAACTATGTAAGACAATTCTTAATAGGCATAAAAAACGGGGAATCTTAAAACCCCACTGTCACAGAGAGACAGATCAACCAAACAAAAAATCAGCAAAGAAATAACAGAACTGAATCAAACTTATAAACAAAAGGACCTAGTAGATGTGTACCGAGTGCTCCACCCATCAACATCATAATACACATTCTTCTCAGCTGCACATAGGTCATTCTCTAAAATAGATCATATACTGGTCCACAAAACATGCTTAAGTAAATGCAAAGGAACTGAAACAATTCCATGCATATTATCTGACCATAGCACAATAAAATTAGAAATGAATGACAAAAAACTCCACAAGAACCACATAAACACATGGAAATTAAATAATACTCTCCTAAACAATCAATGGGTCATAGAAGAAATTAAAGAATAAGTTAAACAGTATCTACAATTGAATGAAAATGCAAATACAAATTACCAGAACCTGTGGGACACTATGAAAGCAGTCCTCAGAGGGAAATTTATAGCACTAAACTCCCACAGCAGAAAAATGGAAAGAACACACATAAACAACCTAATGATGCACCTCAAACTTCTAGAAAAGAAGAGCAAGTCAAGTCCAAAGCCCAAAGAAGGGAGGAAACTATCAAGATCAGAGCAGAAATTAATGCAATAGAAACTAAGAAAACAACACAAAGAATTAATGAATCAAAGAGTTGGTTCTTTGAAAGAGTAAATAAAATTGATAAACCCCTAGCCAATCTTATCAAAAATAGGAAAGAAAAAACTCAGATTCATGCAATAAGAAATGAAAAGGGTGAAATCACTACACACCCTGTGGAAATACAGAAGATCATCAACACCTACTTTGAAAACCTTTACTCACATAGATTCGATAACAGAGAAGAAATGGACAGACTCCTAGAAACCTATGAATTGCCCAAGCTGAATCAAGAAGATGTAAAACAGCTGAATAACCCAATTTCAGCTACTGAAATTGAAAATGTAATTAGAGCCTTACCAACAAAGAAAAGTCCAGGTCCTGATGGATTCACTGCTGAATTCTACAAGAAATTTAGGGAAGACTTAATGCCAACACTCCTCAAACTCTTCAATGAAATTGAAAGGGAAGTAAGTCTCCCTAACTCATTCCTGGAAACAAATATTACCCTAATACCAAAACCAGAGAAAGACCCAACCAAAAAAGAAAATTAGAGGCCAATCTCCCTAACAAACATAGATGCAAAAATCCTCAATAAAATACTGCAAATAGAATGCAACAAGTCATTAGGAAGATTATACATCATGATCAAGTGGGATTCATCCCAGGAATGCAGGGATGGTTCAACATATGCAAATCAATAAATGTAATATACCATATCAACAGGGTCAAGGACAAGAATCACATGATCATCTCAATAGATGCAGAAAAAGCTTTTGACAAAATCCAACACCCATTCATGATAAAAACCCTATAGAAAATTGGAATTGATGGTCTCTACCTCAACCTGATAAAAGCCAAATATTATAAACCAACAGCCAACATTTACTAACTGGACAAAAACTGAAAACTTTCAACCTAAAATCAGGAACAAGACAAGGATGTCCATTATCACCACTCCTATTCAATATAGTTCTGGAAATATTAGCCAGAGCAATTAGACAAGAGAAAGAATTAAGGAAAGGAAGAAGTAAAATTATCACTCTTTCCAGATGATATGATACGCTACATAGAATGCCCCCAAAAATCCACTGAAAGACTTCTAGAAGTAATAACCAAATTCAGTAATGTTGCTGGATACAAGGTCAACACTCAAAAATCAATGGCATTCCTGTACACAAACAACAAAGTCACTGAGAGAGAAATAAGGGAAACCACACCCTTCACTATAACATCCAAAAAAATGAAATACTTAGGAATCAATCTAACAAAGGAAGGGCCGGGAGTTTGGCTCAGCGGCTTACGCGCCTGTCAGGCAGGCGCGGGGTTGTGAGTTTAATCCCTGGTGCCGGGAAAAAAAAAAACAAAAAATCTAACAAAGGAAGTAAAAGATCTATATAGTGAAAATTACATTACTCTGAAAAAGGAAATTGAAGAGGATTTCAGAAAATGGAAAGATATTCCCTGTTCATGGATAGGAAGAACAAACATCGTGAAAATGGCCATTCTCCCAAAATTGTTATACAGATTTAATGCAATCCCAATCAAAATACCACTTGCCTATCTCACAGAGCTAGAGAAAGCATTCCTGAAATTCATCTGGAACCAGAAGAGGCTTAGAATAGCAAAGGCAATTCTGGGCAACAAACGGAAGGCAGGAGGCATCACAATCCCTGACTTGAAACTATATTACAAAGCTACTGTGATAAAATCAGCATGGTACTGGAATGAAAACAGACCTGAAGATCAATGGAATAGATTAGAAGTTACAGCCAAAACTACAAACACACTTTGACACCTCATCTTTGACAAAGGGGCCAAACATGTACATTGGAAGAAAGATAGCCTCTTTAACAAATGGTGCTGGAAAAACTGGCTTTCCATATGCCATAAACTAAAACTAGATCCATGTCTATCACCATGCACTAAAATAATCAAAATGGATCAAAGATCTGAATATTCAAACAGAGACACTAAACTTCCTGGAAGACAAAGTAGGTAAAAATCTTGGTGACATAGGAGTAGGCAGAGAGTTCATGAACAAAAATCAAATTGCATGGGAAACACTTCCTAGAATCAACACGTGGGATCTCATCCTACTAAAGTTTTTGCATTTCAAAGGAAATCTCCAACAGAGTGAAAAGAAAACCCACGAACTGGGAAAATATCTTAGCCAATTGTCCATCAGACAAAGGACTTCTATCTAAAACATATAAAGAATTAAAAGAAATCAGGCCCCTAAAATTCAAGTACCCAATCCAAAAATGGGCATCTGAGATGAATACACACTTCTCAGAGAAAGAAATACAAATGGCATATAAATATATGAAAATATGTTCAACATCAATGGTCATTTGGGAAATGCAAATTAAAACACTGAGATTCCATCTCACTCCAGAAAGAATGGCCAAGATTAAAAAATCAACCAATAATAAACGCTGGAGGGGCTGTGGGGAAAAAGGAACTCTTCTCCACTGTTGGTGGGATTGTAGATTAGTGCAACCACTGTAGAAAGCAGTGTGGAGATTCCTGAAGAAGCTAGGATTAGAGATCCCATTTGATCCAGCTATCCCGCTTTGGGGCATTTTCCCAGAAGAATTGAAAACATCATACCACAGTGATATCTGTGCACCCATGTTTATAGCAACCCAATTTGTAATAACTAAATCTTGGAAACAACCCAAATGTACATCAAGTGAGGAATGGATAAAAAAAGATGTGGTATTTTTATACAATGGAGTACTACTCAGCTATCAAGAAAGATTGCATTGAGACTTTTATAAGTAAATGGACACAACTTGAGACCATACTCATAAGTGAGATAAATCAAACTCACATGTGTAAATACTGTATTGTCTCCCTAGTGTAAGAAACTGAAACAGTATACATGATCCAAAATCTACAATAAATAGTGTGCAAGGGTAATAAACTGCTCAAAGAGCAAAAGTAATTGGGAAAGGGAAAAAGAGGAAAGAAGGAAGGGAAAAGGAAAAAGACATAAATCGGTATATACGTATATGTAAGATAACTAAAATATCTATACTGCTGAAATTAGTTATTGAGAAAGAACAGTTAATACTCATATGATTAGATCAATTTTACATGTCTATATCTGTTAATGTAAACAACCGTGTTGAAGGTAACGATACGCAATATTGCAACCATTGTCAAGTTCCTATCACCTTGTTCTGTAAACCTATGTTTCAGTTGTGGATTTGCTCTTGTCATTTGTTTCTCTTTTGCCTTTTGTCTTTCTTATACATGTCTTTTTTCTCCTAAATAAAAAAAAGGAAGTAACAGGAGGGGGACTCTAATCTGTTAGGATAGTGGCTTTATAATAAGACCAAGAGATACTCATATTGTCTCTCTCTCTCTCTTCCCCCCTCCCTTCTCTCACTGTTCCTTGATAATTCACCTCCAGATGAGGAGACAATGAGAAAAACAGCAAGAAAGAGAGTCCGTACTAGAAATGGAACACTGCCCAAATGTTGATCTTGGACTTTCTGGTCTCTAGAGCTGTGAGACAATACGAATCTGTTGTTAAAGCCATGTAATCTGTGTTACTTTTTAATTTGAGAGTATGAGAAGACTAAATAACTATCTTTATTACATCAAATTTCATACACAGTGAAATCTATTTCTTCAGCCTATTTATATACTCTATGGTTTTAATCATATTAAACAAACCTTAGAGTATGTTTTAAATTTACCTACAAATGTTCTTCATTCCTTTGCTGAGAACCATTTTTTTCCATATGGTATTTTTCTTCTCCATAAAGAAGCTCATGAATATTTCTCATGATGCTAATATATACTGCTGGTGTTTAATTCTTTAAGTGTTCTTTAAGTGTTGCATGTCTATAAATATTTTTATCATCCTTATTTTAAAAATTATTAGTACATGTTAGAGATACGTAGTGACTACTTTCATTGTGGGTATTATGGTACACATACATGACACATCTTAGTTTTCTTTTTTCATTCCCTCCCTTCTCCCCCTCCATCTCCTGGTCCCCTTCCCATATGCAAAAGATCTTTCTGTTTCCTTTTTTTTTTTTCTGTACCAGGGATCAAACTCACAACCTCACACCTGCCAGGCAGGCGCTTACGCCACTGAGCTAAATCCCCGGTCCTATTTTTTGAGACAGGGTCTTACTATGCAGTTCAGGCTGGCCTTAAACTCACTTTGGAGCCCAGGCTGGTCACTCACAACGATCCTCCTGCCTCAGCCTCCTGAGTGTTGGGATTAAAGGCGTGCGCCACCATGCCCGGCCTGTTTCCTTTTATCTCTTTTATTTTGCTCTTTATTTATACTTTGGATTTCTCATATGAGAGACACCATGTAGTATTTAAGCTTATGTGTCTAATTTATTCTACTTAACATTATGTTTTTTAAGGTATATCTGTCTTCCTATAAATGGCTCAAATTTATTCTTCTTTATAGCAAAGTAGTATGCACAAATACCACATTATACATACATCTGCTGACAGATATATTAGCTGCTTCCAAGATTTAGCATTGTGAATTATGCTGCTAAAAACATTGATAAGCATATATCACGGTAATATTATGTCTTTCTTTGGAGAAGATATCTAGCAAAGGGAATAGCTAAATTTAATGAAATTTCTATTTTTGGTTTTTTGAGGGATATTCACATTGATTTCCATGTTTGTATTAGTTTACATTTTCACTAACAATGCAGGAGGTTCCATTTGCACCATAGTTTTGCCAGCATTTGTTATTGATTTCTTCATGATTGTCATTCTTTCTGGAGTAATATGAAATCTCAGTGTTGTTTAAATTTGCACTTCTTTAATGGTCAGTGATGCTGAACATTTTTTCATGTATTTATGGACCTTTTGTACTTGTATTTCTTCCTAAGAAGTGTCTACACATTTCACTTGCCCATTTTTAAATTAGGTATTTTATTTTGGAGGGGTCTAATTTTTTTGAGTATTTTATATACTCTGGGTATTAGTCTTCTTTCCAAAGTGTAGCTGGCAAAAATTTTTTTCCATCCCAGAAGTTGTCTCTTCACTCTGTTGTTTGGTTGCTTTGTTATAAGAAAGCTTTTTAATTTGATTATATTCCCTTTTGTGACTCTTGTATTATTTGTTTTTTATTTATTTATTTTAAAGATACTAAAATCCAACAAAACATAACAAAGTCAATCAAAATAAAGCAGTAGAACTGGTACAGAACTTCAAAGAAAGATACTAGGAAAACAATAGCTCCTATAGTATATCTTGCTATTTTCAGAATAGTTGACCATTCCATTAGGTACAGTAAAATCAAAACAAAAACAAAACAGAATACAACAAACAAACAAAAAATGGAATGAAATAAAGCAAAAAAAATTAATCAGAATAAAGCAAAACAATGAGAACAATATTGGGCCTCAAAGACAAGACAGAAGATAATCCCCTATATTTGCTACATTGCATACTGTCATCTTCCCAAGAGATGCTCAGACTGCCAGCTCCAGGACTGCAAAATCAACCAAACAATATAAGCATTTAGTTGCTTTATGTACCGTAGTTGCTATCAACTTAGTCAATCCAGCAGGTTGCTTATGGGGGTGTAGGGGGGGATGTCTTTGATTCTTGGCCCATGCACTGGTGGGCCTATGGGAGGCACATCTCTTTCTCTTCCTGGAGTCTGTGCCAGTCGTGTGCACTCACCAGGAAGGCAGGTTAGTTGTCTTCTGGTTGGAACCTCCCTGCCTAACATGGCAGGTTTTCAGGAGGCACATCTCTTTCTCCTGACTTTTGTATTATTTCTTGAGTAACTGGAATTTCATCTAGAAAGTCCTTTCCTATGCCTATAACCTCAAAAGTTTTACCAATTAATCTTTCACCAGGTTAAGTGTTTGTTTCAGTACTTAGAACTTTGATTCACTTGATTTTAGTTTAGTACGTGGTGAAACATAGGGGTCTAGCTTCAGACTTCTGCATGTGGGTAGTCAGTTTTCCCAGCACTATTTGCTCAAGGGACTGTCCTCCTTTTAGAGTATGTTTTTGGCACCTTTGCCAAAGATTAGGCAGCTGAATGTGTCTGTGGTTGTTTCTGCATCCTCTCTTCTCTCCCATCGACCTATATGCTTGTTTTTGTGCCATTACCATACTGTTTACATCACAGTAGCTTTGTAATATAACTTGAAATCTGGGATTATTATGCTTCCTGCTTTTGCTCAGTTATGGATTAAAAACTGGTGGTCAACTGACACCAGCTGAACTGAAATCAGCATGGTGCTGAGTGTAGATGTCTCACCTGAGGAAAGTTGCTAGCATGAAAGGAGATGTGGAGAGGAAGAGTGAGGCGTTTTGAGTTCTCCTAAGTGTTGTTATTTGGAGTCATTGGTTCTCCTGGAGGAGCTTGTCATGGCTAGCTTCCCTGATAAGAGTTTAGCTATTATCATCAGAGGAGCTCAGGACTTTGCTGCTGAGGGTGGCTGTGATTCACTTTGGGCGAGCTCTGGTTCTCACTTTGAGCACCACTTTCTGGCTCTGGAGAGGAAGATGTATGTGGTTTAATCTCCAGGAGAAGTTTGTCACACTGGCTTCCTGACATGTTCCAGTCTATTCTCATCACTGGGGGAGCTTGGGACCTCACTGTCACTGAGGATGGCTGTGGCACTTTTTGGGGGAGCTCTGGTCCTTATTCTGAGCATCATTTCTTGGCTCCAGTGTAGAACCCTGGACCTACAGGTACAGAACCTTCATCCCACTGACATAGACTTTCTAGCTTCCACTGTTGACCTTTGGGCCTTTCCAGTGCAGATCCATAAAACAGATTTGCATGAGTCATTGTCTTGGGCTCTTGGCCTCCAGCTGGACTTGTGGGAGGCATTATCATGGGCTCTAGGTCTTCAGCTGGACTGATGCAGGACACTGCTGTAGGAATCCAGGCCCTTGGCTGGATTTTCTAGGTCTTTAGTGTTGTGGACAGATTTCCTGCACTTTCTTGTATTTAACTCTGGGCGACCATCATAAAATAATATTATAAATTCTGTGTCCTGTATGTACTTGTTCTTGCAACTCCTGACTACAACACTCTTGGTACCCAGGATTGCGTTTGCTGCTATTCTGGATCTCTTCTAGTTCCATGTGAATTTTAGAATTATTTTTTTCTACTTCTGTGAGAGATGCTGTTGATATTTTGATTGACATTACATTAAATCTGAGCATCAGTTTTGGGAATATGGTCATTTTGACAATATTGGTTCTATCTATCCATGAACATGGAATTCATCTTTCCATTTTCTGATATTCTCTTCGATCTCCTTTTTTAGAGTTCTGTAGTTTTTACTGTAGAGGACTTTCACTTCCTTGGTAAAGTTAATTCCTAAGTATTTAATTTTTCTTGATGCTACTGAGAATTGCACTATTTTCTTAATTTCTTTCTCAGCAAGTTCACTATTGATGCACAGAAAAAATGCTATTGATTTGTGAGTTGATTTTATATACTGCTACACTGCTGAATTTGGTTATTAATTCTAGAAGTCTTTTGGTGAATTTTTTGAGGGATCTTCTATGCAAAGGATCATGTCATTTGCAAATGATATTTTGATTTCTTCTTTTCCTATACATATCCCCTTTATTTCTTTATCTTGTCTAATTGCTCTGGCTAATATTTGGGGAACTATAATGAACAGAAGTGGTGACAGTGGACATCCTTGTTTTGATCCTGATTTTAGAAAGAAAGCTTTCTGCTTCTCTACAGTTAAGATGTTGGTGTTTGGTTTGTAATAAACGGCTCTTATCAGATTGAGGTAAGGTTTTTGTACAGGAATGTTATTGAATTTTGAGTGCTGACTTTGTATCCTAGCACAGTACTGAATTTGGATATTAAACTTACAAGTTTTTTGGTGGAGTTTTCGGGTTTTCTATATGGAGTATCATGTCATCTGAAAATAATGAAAATTTAGATTCTTCCTTTCCTATCTTTATTTCTTTTAGTTGTTTTCTCTTGTCTAATTGTTCTGGCTAAGGTTTCCAAAACTATATTGAATAGGAATATTGATAATAGACATCATTGTCTTGTTCCTGATTTTAGAGTGAAGGCTTTCAGTTTTTGACCATTTAGTATGATGTTAGTTGTTGGTTTGTCATAGATGGCTTTTATAAGACTGAAGTAAAGATCATTTATTCCAATTTTCTGTAGGGTTTTTATCATGAATGGGTATTGAACTTGGTCAAATGCTTTTTTGCATCTATTGAGATGATCATGTGATTTCTGTCTTTAGTTTTGTTAATACTGTGCATTATATTTATTGATTTGCATACATTGAACCACCCCTGCATTCCTGTGATAAATCCTACTTGGTCATGATGTATAATTTTCTTGATGATATGTGGCATTCTGTTTGCCAGTATCTTAGTAAGGATTTTTGCATTTATGTTCATTAGGGAGGTTGGCCTGTAGTTTTCTTTTTTGGTTGTGTTATTCTATGGCTTTGGAATCAGGATAATACTTGCTTTCAGGAATGATTTTGGAAGTACTGCTTCCCTTCCAATTTCTTTAGAGTTTCAGCCTTAGTGGCATTAGTTCTTCTCTAAATTTCTTGTAGAATTCAGTGGTGGATCCATCAGGGCTTGGGCTCTTGTCAGTAAATTTTTAATTACATTTTCAATTTCATTGGCTGATAACAGGTTAGTTAGAATTTTTATATCTTCTTGATTTAGTTTTGGCAATTTGATTGGATCTGTTTTCGATCTTACTAGAATAGTAGGTATTGATATCTCCTGGATTTATGTGGGCTATGTTGTGATTTCCTCCTTTTCATTCCTAATTGCTTGAATTTGTATTTCTGCTTTCCTCTTTTTGATTAAGTTGGCTAATGGCTTATCAATTTTATTTATTCTTTAAAAGAGTCAACTTTTTGATTCATTTCTTCTTTGCATTGTTTTTTAGTCTCTACTGCATTAATTTCTGATCTTACCTTTATAATTTTCTCCCTTATACAAGCTTTGGGTTGAATTCGTTCCTCTTTTTCTATAAGTTTGAGAGTCAACATTAGGCTGTTTATTTGAACTTGTTCAGTTTTCCTGATATGTGAGTTTATTGCTATAAATTTCCCTCGTTTGACTGCTTTCATTGAGTCCCAGAAGGTTCAGTATGTTGCAACAGCATTATCATTTATGGGAAAGCACATCCTTCATAATAGTATCTGACAAAATGAAATATTTAGGAATCAATCTAATGTAAGATGTAAAAGATTTTTACTGTGAAAATTATTGTACCCTTAAAAGGGAAATTAAAGAGGATATCAGAAAATGGAAAAGATATCCCTTGCTCTTTGATAGGAAGAACCAACATAGTGAAAATGGCCATATTCCCAAAACTACAATACAGATTTAATGGAATGCCAATCAAAATACCATTAGCATACCTCACAGAACCACAGAAAACATTTCTAAAATTCATTTGGGGCCAGAAGAGACCTAGAGTAGCAAAAGCAAATCTGGATAACAAAGACAAGTCAGAAGGCATCACAATCCCAGATCTGAAATTATATGACAAAGCTACTGCAATAAAATCAGCATGGTACTGGCAAAAAAACACTGATCAGTGGAACAGAAGATGCAGACACAACCACAAACACTCAGCCACCTTATTTCTGACAAAGGAACCGAACATGCTCACTGGAAGAAAGACAAACTCTTTAATAAATGGTACTGGAAAAATTGGCTTTCTGGACATTTGTGGACTGGTGTTAGAGAGAAAAATGGCCACAGCAACAAACAAGCCCAGTCTGGGAACCAGTGCCATGCTCAGGCCTCTACCGGACTGGGAACAACTAGACCCAAGACTCTCCCTCTGAGTCAGTGCCATTCGTGGACCGGGGTTGGGCAGAACAACGGCCACAGCAGCAAACAAGCCCAGTTTGGGAACTGGAGCCAAGTGTGGGCTGCTGCCAGACTGGAAACAGTCAGATCCCAGCCCTACCAGCACACAGGCTGGCAAACAAGAAGTAACAATCCTCTCCCAACCTGTAAGCAACCAGCTTACCTGGAGAAACACATGCTGTGATGATAGCTATGGAGGTGTAATGCAATTGGATGCCTGTTGTACTCTGGTGTTTCATTAACACTGCAGATCTAGGGCCAGTGGTCTGATCATAGGTTCAGAGGATATCACTAAGCAGTGTGTTTGTTATCTGGGGAGATTTCCTTCTGAGGGTTGCACTCATTGTTGATTCCCTATGGTCTTGTTTTAAGGTCCTATGCTATTTCCATTGTTTGCTGGGTTGGGTTTTATTCTGTTTTGTTTTGTTTGATTATGTTAAATCCTATGGCAGGAGCAGGTATTTCAAGGATAGCAAGATATATTATGGTAGTAATTTTGGATTTACTATTGGCTTGTTTTGAAGTCCTTTATTCACATTCATCGTTTTGTTTTTATTGTTTCTATTCTATTCTGTTCTGTTTGATTTTTACTATGTCCGAAGTTATCTGCAGCTATTTTGAAGACATCAGAAAGCATTATGGTAACTACTGTTGATTTCATAATGTTTTGAAGTCCTGTACCTCTTACACTAGTTTGTCTTAATTGGTTTTATTCTGTTATATACTCTTTAAAATAAAAAAAATTGGCTTTCCACATGCCAAAGACTAAAACTAGACGCATGTCTATCACCATACACTAAAGCCAAAATGGATCAAAGATCTAAATACTAAAATAGAAACACTAAATTCACTGGAAGAGGAAATAGGGAGAAATCTCGAAGACGTATGTATAGGCAGAGACTTCATGAACAAAACCCAGACTGCAAGGGAAATGTTATAAAGAATCAACAAATGGGATCTCATCTTATTAAAAAGCTTTTGCACAACCAAAGAAATCACCAACAGAGTGAAAAAACAACCCACAGTGTGGGAAAAAACGATAGCCAGTTGTCCCTCAGACAAAGGACTTCTATCTAGAACAACATAAGGAATTCAAAAAATCAGACTCCCTAATTCAAAGACTGAGTCCAAAAATGAGCATCTGAGATGAATATATACTTCTC
The DNA here is from genome assembly GCA_004363535.1 of Dasyprocta punctata. Lineage (NCBI taxonomy): Eukaryota > Metazoa > Chordata > Mammalia > Rodentia > Dasyproctidae > Dasyprocta > Dasyprocta punctata. Next base: position 7,288 of record RJWM01011761.1, on the reverse strand, counting down.
AGATGAAGAAATACAAACAGCAAATAAATACCTTAAAAAATTCAACAACATTGGTCATTTGAGACATAAAAATTAAAACAACACTGAGATGCCATCTCATCCTAGAAAGAATGGCTATTATCAAAAAATCAACCAATAACAAATGCTGTGGGGAAAAAGGAACCTTCCTCCACTCTTGGTGAGAGTGTAGACCGGTGTAACCACTGTGGAAATCAGTGTGGAGATTACTCAATAAACTAGGATTGGAGGTCCCATTTGACCTAGTGCTTTCCCTTCTGGGTATCTTCCCAAAAGAATTAAAAACACTATACCACAGCAATATATGTGTACTCATGTTTATAGTAGCACAATTTGTAAAATAGCTTAATCTTGGAAATAACCCAAATGCCCATCAACTAAGGAATGGATTAAAAAAAAAAGCATTTTTGTTATATAATTGTGTACTACTAAGCCATAAAGAATGATAAACTGGAGACATAAAATGGATGCAACTCAGGACCATACTCATAAGTGAAATAAATCAGATCCATATGTGTAAACACCATGTCTCACTAGTATGAGAAACTGAACAAGTAAATAAGAACCAAAATGTACAATAGATATTGTGAATTGGGAAGAAGTTGTTCAAAAGAAAAGATAAACTGTAATTGGGGAAAAGGGAAAGAAAGAAAGGGAAAAAATACATTTATACACAAAAAAGAAAAACATATATTTATACACAAAATAGTTAAGATAGTTATACGTCTAGTTTCTCTTAGTTCCTTGAAAAGGTTTGTGCTAATATTATTCAGGTAAGATATCATGCCTGTATCTTGTACTCTGAATAACTACTATGAAGACAGCAATACACAGTGTATTAATTATTGTAACTCTCCTACTAACTTGTTTTGAAGCTGTTTTATTGTTATTTTTATTTTTCTCTTAAAAAAATCAAATTGAGATAAGGTCCATTTATATCTATTTTTTTCAGGGATTTTATCAGGATTTTCTCAAAAGTTTTTCTGCATCTACTGATACACTCATGTGACTTTTGTCCCTGCTTCTGTTTATGTGGTGTTACATATATTGATTTGCATATGCTGAACCATCTTTGCATTTAAGGAATGAAATCTACTTGGTCAAGAAGTATGAACCTTTTGATGATTTGCTGCATTCTGTTTGCCAATACCTTATTGAAGATTTTTGTGTCTGTGCCCATTAAGAAGCCTGGCCTGTAGTTTTCTTTTTTTCAGTTGGGTCCATGTCTGGCTTCCTGGGATGAGTTTGGAAGCACAACTTCCCTTTCAATTCCATTAAAGAGTCTCAGGAATATTGGTGTTATAACTTCCCTGAAGTTCCTGAAGAATTTAGCAGTGAATCCATCAAGTACTGGGTTTTTGTTTGTTGGTTTTTTATTATTACCTTAAGTTCACTGCTTGCTATTTGATTGTTCAAAACTTTTACGTCTTCTTGGTTCAGTTTTGATAATTCATATGTGTCTAGGAATATGCCAATTTCTTCAAGATTCTCCAACTTGGAGTACAAGTTTTCAACTAATGATCTTCCAAATTTCAGTGGTGTCTGTTGTTATTTTGTCTTTTTCATTTTTAACTGCATTTATGTCTTTTCCTTCCTTGTTTTGATAAGTGTGGTTAAGGGTTTATCCATTTTGTTTATTCTTTCAAAGAATCAACTCTTCAATTCATTGATTCTTTGTACTGTTTTGTTTTAGTCTCAATTTCATTAATTTTTGCTCTGATGTTTACAATTTCCCTCCTTCAACTAGGTTTGTGTTTGGACTGTTGTTTTCTGAGTATCTTGAGGTTCACCATGAAGTTACTTATTTGTGCTCACTGTTTTTCTAATGTGAGACTGACTGCAATAAACTTCCTTCTAAAGACTGCTTTTATTGTGTCCCATAGACTCTGATTTGTTGTGTGATTCAGGAATTGTTTAATTTTTTCCTTGATTTATTCTGCGACCCACAGAATGCTCGGGAGTATGTTATTAAGTTACTAGGTGTTTATAAATTTTCTGTGGATTCTTTTGTGATTGATTTCTAGTTTCAATAAACAATGATTTGATAGTATATAGGGGGCAATTTTGATTGTTTTCTATTTATTCAAGTAGGTTTGGTGAACTAGTAGGGGATTTACTTTGGAGAAAGCTCTGTGAGCTGCTGAGAGGAATATGTACTACTATAGTACTTTTTAGGTATCTATTAAGTCAATTTGTTTGAAGGTGTGGTTCAGCTCTGATGTTTGATTTTTTTTTAGTTCATCTGTCTCTTTATGGACGTGGTATATTGAGGTAAGCCCCAATGATTGCGTACGCATTTATTTGATTTTTTATGTCAGTGTCTGTTAAATGAAGTTAGTGCTCCAATATTTGGTGCACATATATTTACAATTGCTACTTCCACCTGTTGGATTGTTCCTTTAACTAATATGTGGTGACCTTTGCCTCTTCTGGTCAGTTTTAGCTTGAAGTTTACTTTGAGAGTAAAATTGCTACTGCTGTTTGCTTTCAGGGTCTCGGTACATAGAATACTGTTTATCATCCTTTAATTTTTAGTCTGTGAATTTCTTTTTGGATTAGATGAGTTTCTTAAATGCATCAGATTGTTGGATTCTTTTTTTTGATCCAGTCTGCCCCCTGTGTCTTTTAATTGAGAAGTTGAGGCCATTTACCATAAGAGTTATTTCTAAAAGGCACTGACTTATTCTTGTCACTCATTCTTTTTCTGTTGATGACTCATTTATTTTTACTTTTATTGCTTAACTACTTGCTTTCCTTGATATATTCATTCCATTGGTTATTTTTTATTTATTGGCCTCTGTCTATGATATGCTTCAGTATTTTTTAGAATGTTGGTTTGGTGTTGATGCATTTTTTAAAGGCATTCTTTGTTGAGGAATGTTCTTATTTCTCCGTCAATTATGAAAGATAGTTTTTCAGGACATATTAGCCTAGGTTGAAAGTTGTTTACTTTTAGTGCTTGAAACACTTCACTGCAAACTCTCCTGGCCTTTGCAGTTTGTTCTGCTTTTAAAATTCTGACTTTTTATGATGTGTTGGTACAAGTTTCTTTTTTCTCTGTAGTTAGCTGTATGACTCACCTAACTAACCTATATTTTGAAATCTTTCCTCATACTCAGAAGCTTTTCTATTATGGTTTCTCTAAACAGATTTTTTAAATTCATGTGAGATGTTTTCTAATTCTTCTCTAACTATAGTTAGCCTCAGGTTATTAAAATTTTGTATTATTGTGTTGTTTTTCTCATCGCATTGTTTTTCTCATCACACTTGTTTCCGTCTTAGACAGATCTGGGGGTTGGATGAAACTCTTTCTCTCATTTCTCAGAAAAGGCTTAGGGTTACAGAATTCCTTGAGTTCTTGCATGTTGAAAACTGTTTTCTTACAATCTCAGTACTGCATCTGAGCTTGACTAAATATAAAATCATCGCTCCCATTTCGAATTTCTTGAAAATGCTGTTTCATTTTGTCTTGTATAGCTTGCTCTGAAGCAATCCATGACAACCCTGACTTTCTTTTCCACTATAAAGGACTGGCTTTTTTTCCAGGAGAAGCTTAGAGAAATTTTTCTTAGATTTTAAGTTGTACTAGAACTGAGCACTGAATTGATTTTTCCAGATGAAGTGGGACCTTTAAATATAGGTTCAGGTCTTTAATTTATGCAAAGATTTCTGCTAAGTGTTAATTCTATTCCATTGCTTTATCTTCTTCAGGAACTCTAATTGTACATGAAAAACATATACATGTTGGGTCTTTGTTGGGTAGGTTCTATATCCAACAGTTCCTTTTTGATATTTTTCTAATACTGATTTTTATTCTCTTGGTCATTTTCATTTGTCTTCTCAATGTCTTTTATTATATTTTCAGTTGAATCTACTGTCCCACTGGTCATCATGGAATTGAGTATTCAACAGAGATGACCTCATTTCTTCAATTTTCTCTTGAGTTTGGACAATTCTATGTCACATCTTCTTGTCTACTGTGAATTTCTAGTCTGATTTTCACAATTCATAATCTATGATTCAAGGTATTTTTTCCCTGTTACTACCTGTTTAGCTCAGATTTGATTTTAGTTATATAGTTTCCTTCTAATTAATCATTAGTTTTGGCAGTGGAATTTTTAGGTGAAACTGTTTTATCTTCATCTGTCTTTCTTCTTATAGAGCCTTTTTATGGACGCTGACTATTGCTTCCTGATCATTTTAAAGTGTGTTATACTTTCCTGGACCAGTAAAAGCAAGTTCTACTTTGGCAGGAAACTTGGGTCATAGCTGATATAGTGAAATGTGGTTTCTTGGGCCTCTTTTGGATGGGATGAAAAGATGAGAATGTCATTTTTCAATTTTATAATCCTCTTAGGTTCTGCATAGCCTTAAATTCTAGTCCTTGCTTCCTTTCTCTCCCTCTCCACAGAGGTCATTTTCTTCCCAGGACTGCTATCTCTACGCCTTTTTACTATCAACTTGACTCTCCTTTCTGATTCTTCAGAAGCATATACTCTAATCTAGCAGGTCTTAACTTTGTTTCATTATTTGCTAATCTGAGTGAGACTTGCTTTCTAGGGATGATATTATCTGTTAGACTTTCACTGTTCTCTCTCTTTTTAATACTTTTTTTTTAATATGCATAAGCTCTTCATTCTGATACTGTTTTTGCTGGCTTAAAATCTTCATATTCCGACTAAGATACAACTGAAATTTTGGGTATTTTTAACTCTTAGTTATATTTAGACATAAGTTATAAATGATTTGATTTGATTTCCTTTTGATCTGAAGGTTTCTAGAGAGTTTTTAGAAACACTTTTTTTTAGATGGTCCTTATTAACCCTGGAAACTTATATGTTTTAACAGGCTCTTAAGATGCTTCTAAATAGTAATTTATAAAGTAGCATGGGAATAATATAGTATTATGTAGTTGCAAAAAATGAATGAGAAGTATCTCCATTCTGTACGATTATGTTTAGGACATAACAATAAGTGAAAAAAACAAGGCTGAGAAAACCATGCAAAGTATACCACTTATGTAAGCATCACAGGTAAATCTGTGTGTATACACATATAAATGACAAATGCTCAATATATACATATAGTTTTGTCTGTATTTTTAGAAAATGGGAAGATTAACAATTAAAAGGCTGGGGATTTAGCTCAGTGGCTTAAGCGCTTGCCTGGCAGGCGCGAGGTTGTGAGTTCGATTCCTGGTACCAAAAAAATGAAACAAAACAAAAACAAACAAACAAACAAACAAAAAACAAATAAAAGAAAGTGGTTGCCTATGGAAGAAGGAAAGAAAAGAATGAACAGTATTTTTCTGAATATACTGTATCTTGTTTTATAAATCACCCTTTTTTTGCAATAAATTGGGATTGAATCCAGGCCTTTGTGCATGCTAGGCAAGTGCTATACCATTGAGAAACTTTCTAGGCTCTATTATACATATTTATATGAACAAATTAATTTTGAAAAAGCAATTTTCCAAAATAAAAAAGAAAATGAAACAAATAAACCTTAAGTATCAATGTGGTGGCAGTGACCCAGAAACAAACTAATCCATAAGATCTTATCATACATTATTTGACTGTATTTCCCTTGAGGATAAGAAAAACATGAAAATAACTCAAACACTAACTGTATTCATAATGGTGATAGTGTTGGTCAATAGTCTGAAATGCTGTATGTGTATTGCAGAATAAGTTATTTTGTTGGTAAGGAGAATTACAGTTCTGTTGTATAAAGAAGATATAGATTTAAGATGGTAGAGAAGTAAGTAAAAACATCTTTTTTCTGAATTTTATGGGAAGTACCAATATCAACCAAACAAACAAACAATAAAGGTAGGTGCCTCTCGAAATCAAAAAGACTGAGCAGTCTAGTGCTCAGATTATGGTCTCTAAATACCATTTCCCACTAAAAGGGGTATAGGCTCCTAGAAAAGATAGATGATTCCATATTGGGGCAGGAGACGTATGAGATGAACTTGGAACACTGTGGCATTTTGAGAGTCCAAGAGAGATACCAAATAATACTAATACATATAGAAGTATCAGGACACACATATGTAAAAGCTGCATTATCTCCCTGGTATGAGAAACTGAAAATGTAAGTAAGAACACAAATGTACAACAGATATTGTGAAATAGGAAGAAACTGTTCACAAAGAAAAAGAAAATAGGGAAGGGAGGAGGCAAAAAGAAGGAAGGGAAAGAAAAAAATGAGAAAAGAAGGATAAAATGAAAACCGAGCTTTGTGAACAGGGGGTTTGAACAGAGGGGATGGGACTGGGGGGGAAAAAAGGAGGAATGAAGATATATCATGGACAGATACAAATTCCCTATAATGAATGTGATCATTATGTATACATAAATTGTACCAATAAACAAATAAAAAAATAAATAAAAGTGTCAGGAGACAACAGGATGAGGTTCCTACAGGCCAAAGATGGGACAATTCTTTTTTTTTTTTTTTTTTTTTTGTACCAGGGATTGAGCTCACAACCTTACACCTGCCAGGCAGGCACTTAAGCCACTGAGCTAAATCCCCAGCCTTATTGTTTAAGACAGGATCTCACTATAGGGTCTCACTATGCAGTTCAGGCCAGCCTTGAACTCACTTTGCAGCCCAGGCTGGTCTCAAACTCACAATAATCCTCCTGCCTCAGCCTCCCAAGTGCTGGGATTAAAGGCGTGAGCCACCATGCCCAGCAAGATAGGACAATTCAAACATCAGTGTACACAATTTGTGTGACAGATTGAATCTCTGAGTTTCTGACACTAAAAATCCTACCTTTAATACTTCTGGGACATGTTAGTAAACTAATTTGTTATTTTGCAAATAGGTAAATAAAAAAAGAATCCTGCATAAGCCATGTCACAAAGAGTCAATCAAAGTTTATTTTTATAAATTTAGCTTTTTTTGGAGGAGGGGGCTGTGCTTGGAAATCAAACAGGACCTCATGCGTGCCAGACAAATACTGTACCACTAAAAAGATAAACTACATCTCAGACCCTAAAATACCCTGTATGAACTATATCTTAGGATATGAGTTGATAAAATTCTATTTTAATGAATCTATTCAATTTAATTTATGTAGAAGGAATGGCAGGATTAAAAATTCTGCATAACCATAATAAACTGATGGATCTAAATCAGTAGCTGAGCCAGGCGGACTGCTGTGAGTTTGAGGTCAGCCTGCAATACATAGCAAGTTCAAGACCAGCCTGACTGCACACTGAGACCCTGCCTCAAAACAAACAAAGTCAATAGTCAAGTGTGG